>JALIGW010000358.1:0-59656 GCA_023053685.1 Diadophis punctatus similis | reverse complement strand
TCCAGCCCGTGGGGAACAGGAATATGTGTTTCTTTTTCATTTCTGAGGTGTTTGTCAAAAGTGATGTTTTTGGGCTGAATTGAGAAATAAGGCGAATGCTGTGTTAGACCGTGAGCTAGCTCTTCAGGGTAGGCTCGGAATCGAAAATCAAGCGAGAATTCGGCTTTCCAGCCTGTGGGGAACAGGAATATGTGTTTCTTTTTCATTTCTGAGGTGTTTGTCAAAAGTGATGTTTTTTGGCTGTATTGAGTCCTTAGGCGAATGCAATGTTAGACTTTGGGCTAGCTTTTCAGGGTAGGCTCGGAATCGAAAATCAAGCGAGAATTCGGCTTTCCAGCCCATGGGGAACAGGAATATGTGTTTCATTTTCATTTCTGAGGTGTTTGTCAAAAGTCATGTTTTTTGGCTGTATTGAGTCCTAAGGCGAATGCAGTGTTAGACTTTGGGCTAGCTCTTCAGGGTAGGCTCAGAATCGAAAATCAAGCGAGAATTCGGCTTTCCAGCCCGTGGGGAACAGGAATATGTGTTTCATTTTCATTTCTGAGGTGTTTGTCAAAAGTGATGTTTTTGGGCTGAATTGAGAAATAAGGCGAATGCTGTGTTAGACCTTGAGCTAGCTCTTCAGGGTAGGCTCGGAATCGAAAATCAAGCGAGAATTCGGCTTTCCAGCCTGTGGGGAACAGGAATATGTGTTTCTTTTTCATTTCTGAGGTGTTTGTCAAAAGTGATGTTTTTGGGCTGAATTGAGAAATAAGGCGAATGCTGTGTTGGACCGTGAGCTAGCTCTTCAGGGTAGGCTCAGAATCGAAAATCAAGTGAGAATTCGGCTTTGCAGCCTGTGGGGAACAGGAATATGTGTTTCATTTTCATTTCTGAGGTGTTTGTCAAAAGTCATGTTTTTTGGCTGTATTGAGTTCTAAGGCGAATGCAGTGTTAGACTTTGGGCTAGCTCTTCAGGGTAGGCTCGGAATCGAAAATCAAGCAAGAATTTGGCTTTCCAGCCCGTGGGGAACAGGAATATGTGTTTCTTTTTCATTTCTGAGGTGTTTTTCAAAAGTGATGTTTTTGGGCTGAATTTAGAAATTAGGCGAATGCTGTGTTAGACCTTGGGCTAGCTCTTCAGGAAAAGGTCGGAATCAAAAATCAAGCGAGAATTTGGCTTTCCGGCCTGTGGGGAACAGGAATATGTGTTTCATTTTCATTTCTGAGGTGTTTGTCAAAAGTCATATTTTTGGCTGTATTGAGTCCTAAGGCGAATGCTGTGTTAGACTTTGGGCTAGCTCTTCAGGGTAGGCTCGGAATCGAAAATCAAGCAAGAATTTGGCTTTCCAGCCCGTGGGGAACAGGAATATGTGTTTCTTTTTCATTTCTGAGGTGTTTGTCAAAAGTGATGTTTTTGGGCTGAATTGAGAAATAAGGCGAATGCTGTGTTAGACCGTGAGCTAGCTCTTCAGGGTAGGCTCGGAATCGAAAATCAAGCGAGAATTTGGCTTTCCAGCCCATGGGGAACAGGAATATGTGTTTCATTTTCATTTCTGAGGTGTTTGTCAAAAGTCATGTTTTTTGGCTGTATTGAGTCCTTAGGCGAATGCACTGTTAGACTTTGGACTAGCTCTTCAGGGTAGGCTCGGAATCGAAAATCAAGCGAGAATTCGGCTTTCCAGCCCATGGGGAACAGGAATATGTGTTTCATTTTCATTTCTGAGGTGTTTGTCAAAAGTCATGTTTTTTGGCTGTATTGAGTCCTAAGGCGAATGCAGTGTTAGACTTTGGGCTAGCTCTTCAGGGTAGGCTCAGAATCGAAAATCAAGCGAGAATTCGGCTTTCCAGCCCGTGGGGAACAGGAATATGTGTTTCATTTTCATTTCTGAGGTGTTTGTCAAAAGTGATGTTTTTGGGCTGAATTGAGAAATAAGGCAAATGCTGTGTTAGACCTTGAGCTAGCTCTTCAGGGTAGGCTCGGAATCGAAAATCAAGCAAGAATTCGGCTTTCCAGCCTGTGGGGAACAGGAATATGTGTTTCTTTTTCATTTCTGAGGTGTTTGTCAAAAGTGATATTTTTGGCTGTATTGAGTCCTAAGGCGAATGCTGTGTTAGACTTTGGGCTAGCTCTTCAGGGTAGGCTCGGAATCGAAAATCAAGCGAGAATTCGGCTTTCCAGCCCATGGGGAACTGGAATATGTGTTTCATTTTCATTTCTGAGGTGTTTGTCAAAAGTCATGTTTTTTGGCTGTATTGAGTCCTAAGGCGAATGCAGTGTTAGACTTTGGGCTAGCTCTTCAGGGTAGGCTCAGAATCGAAAATCAAGCGAGAATTCGGCTTTCCAGCCCGTGGGGAACAGGAATATGTGTTTCATTTTCATTTCTGAGGTGTTTGTCAAAAGTGATGTTTTTGGGCTGAATTGAGAAATAAGGCGAATGCTGTGTTAGACCTTGAGCTAGCTCTTCAGGGTAGGCTCGGAATCGAAAATCAAGCGAGAATTCGGCTTTCCAGCCTGTGGGGAACAGGAATATGTGTTTCTTTTTCATTTCTGAGGTGTTTGTCAAAAGTGATGTTTTTGGGCTGAATTGAGAAATAAGGCGAATGCTGTGTTGGACCGTGAGCTAGCTCTTCAGGGTAGGCTCCGAATCGAAAATCAAGCGAGAATTCGGCTTTCCAGCCTGTGGGGAACAGGAATATGTGTTTCATTTTCATTTCTGAGGTGTTTGTCAAAAGTCATGTTTTTTGGCTGTATTGAGTTCTAAGGCGAATGCAGTGTTAGACTTTGGGCTAGCTCTTCAGGGTAGGCTCGGAATCGAAAATCAAGCAAGAATTTGGCTTTCCAGCCCGTGGGGAACAGGAATATGTGTTTCTTTTTCATTTCTGAGGTGTTTGTCAAAAGTGATGTTTTTGGGCTGAATTGAGAAATAAGGCGAATGCTGTGTTAGACCGTGAGCTAGCTCTTCAGGGTAGGCTTGGAATCGAAAATCAAGCGAGAATTCGGCTTTTCAGCCCGTGGGGAACAGGAATATGTGTTTCATTTTCATTTCTGAGGTGTTTGTCAAAAGTCATGTTTTTTGGCTGTATTGAGTCCTAAGGCGAATGCACTGTTAGACTTTGGGCTAGTTCTTCAGGGTAGGCTCGGAATCGAAAATCAAGCGAGAATTCAGCTTTCCAGCCCATGGGGAACAGGAATATGTGTTTCATTTTCATTTCTGAGGTGTTTGTCAAAAGTCATGTTTTTTGGCTGTATTGAGTCCTAAGGCGAATGCAGTTAGACTTTGGGCTAGCTCTTCAGGGTAGGCTCAGAATCGAAAATCAAGCGAGAATTCGGCTTTCCAGCCCGTGGGGAACAGGAATATGTGTTTCTTTTTCATTTCTGAGGTGTTTTTCAAAAGTGATGTTTTTGGGCTGAATTTAGAAATTAGGCGAATGCTGTGTTAGACCTTGGGCTAGCTCTTCAGGAAAAGGTCGGAATCAAAAATCAAGCGAGAATTTGGCTTTCCGGCCTGTGGGGAACAGGAATATGTGTTTCATTTTCATTTCTGAGGTGTTTGTCAAAAGTCATATTTTTGGCTGTATTGAGTCCTAAGGCGAATGCTGTGTTAGACTTTGGGCTAGCTCTTCAGGGTAGGCTCGGAATCGAAAATCAAGCAAGAATTTGGCTTTCCAGCCCGTGGGGAACAGGAATATGTGTTTCTTTTTCATTTCTGAGGTGTTTGTCAAAAGTGATGTTTTTGGGCTGAATTGAGAAATAAGGCGAATGCTGTGTTAGACCGTGAGCTAGCTCTTCAGGGTAGGCTCGGAATCGAAAATCAAGCGAGAATTTGGCTTTCCAGCCCATGGGGAACAGGAATATGTGTTTCATTTTCATTTCTGAGGTGTTTGTCAAAAGTCATGTTTTTTGGCTGTATTGAGTCCTAAGGCGAATGCAGTTAGACTTTGGGCTAGCTCTTCAGGGTAGGCTCAGAATCGAAAATCAAGCGAGAATTCGGCTTTCCAGCTCGTGGGGAACAGGAATATGTGTTTCTTTTTCATTTCTGAGGTGTTTTTCAAAAGTGATGTTTTTGGGCTGAATTTAGAAATTAGGCGAATGCTGTGTTAGACCTTGGGCTAGCTCTTCAGGAAAAGGTCGGAATCAAAAATCAAGCGAGAATTTGGCTTTCCGGCCTGTGGGGAACAGGAATATGTGTTTCATTTTCATTTCTGAGGTGTTTGTCAAAAGTCATATTTTTGGCTGTATTGAGTCCTAAGGCGAATGCTGTGTTAGACTTTGGGCTAGCTCTTCAGGGTAGGCTCGGAATCCAAAATCAAGCGAGAATTTGGCTTTCCAGCCTGTGGGGAACAGGAATATGTGTTTCTTTTTCATTTCTGAGGTGTTTGTCAAAAGTCATGTTTTTGGGCTGAATTTAGAAATTAGGCGAATGCTGTGTTAGACCTTGGGCTAGCTCTTCAGGAAAAGGTCGGAATCAAAAATCAAGCGAGAATTTGGCTTTCCGGCCTGTGGGGAACAGGAATATGTGTTTCATTTTCATTTCTGAGGTGTTTGTCAAAAGTCATATTTTTGGCTGTATTGAGTCCTAAGGCGAATGCTGTGTTAGACTTTGGGCTAGCTCTTCAGGGTAGGCTCGGAATCGAAAATCAAGCAAGAATTTGGCTTTCCAGCCTGTGGGGAACAGGAATATGTGTTTCTTTTTCATTTCTGAGGTGTTTGTCAAAAGTGATGTTTTTGGGCTGAATTGAGAAATAAGGCGAATGCTGTGTTAGACCGTGAGCTAGCTCTTCAGGGTAGGCTCGGAATCGAAAATCAAGCGAGAATTCGGCTTTCCAGCCCATGGGGAACAGGAATATGTGTTTCATTTTCATTTCTGAGGTGTTTGTCAAAAGTCATGTTTTTTGGCTGTATTGAGTCCTAAGGCGAATGCAGTTAGACTTTGGGCTAGCTCTTCAGGGTAGGCTCAGAATCGAAAATCAAGCGAGAATTCGGCTTTCCAGCCCGTGGGGAACAGGAATTTGTGTTTCTTTTTCATTTCTGAGGTGTTTTTCAAAAGTGATGTTTTTGGGCTGAATTTAGAAATTAGGCGAATGCTGTGTTAGACCTTGGGCTAGCTCTTCAGGAAAAGGTCGGAATCAAAAATCAAGCGAGAATTTGGCTTTCCGGCCTGTGGGGAACAGGAATATGTGTTTCATTTTCATTTCTGAGGTGTTTGTCAAAAGTCATATTTTTGGCTGTATTGAGTCCTAAGGCGAATGCTGTGTTAGACTTTGGGCTAGCTCTTCAGGGTAGGCTCAGAATCGAAAATCAAGCAAGAATTTGGCTTTCCAGCCCATGGGGAACAGGAATATGTGTTTCATTTTCATTTCTGAGGTGTTTGTCAAAAGTGATGTTTTTGGCTGTATTGAGTCCTAAGGCGAATGCTGTGTTAGACCGTGAGCTAGCTCTTCAGGGTAGGCTCGGAATCGAAAATCAAGCGAGAATTCGGCTTTCCAGCCCGTGGGGAACAGGAATATGTGTTTCATTTTCATTTCTGAGGTGTTTGTCAAAAGTCATGTTTTTTGGCTGTATTGAGTCCTAAGGCGAATGCACTGTTAGACTTTGGGCTAGCTCTTCAGGGTAGGCTCGGAATCGAAAATCAAGCGAGAATTCGGCTTTCCAGCCCATGGGGAACAGGAATATGTGTTTCATTTTCATTTCTGAGGTGTTTGTCAAAAGTCATGTTTTTTGGCTGTATTGAGTCCTAAGGCGAATGCAGTTAGACTTTGGGCTAGCTCTTCAGGGTAGGCTCAGAATCGAAAATCAAGCGAGAATTCGGCTTTCCAGCCCGTGGGGAACAGGAATATGTGTTTCTTTTTCATTTCTGAGGTGTTTTTCAAAAGTGATGTTTTTGGGCTGAATTTAGAAATTAGGCGAATGCTGTGTTAGACCTTGGGCTAGCTCTTCAGGAAAAGGTCGGAATCAAAAATCAAGCGAGAATTTGGCTTTCCGGCCTGTGGGGAACAGGAATATGTGTTTCTTTTTCATTTCTGAGGTGTTTGTCAAAAGTGATGTTTTTGGGCTGAATTGAGAAATAAGGCGAATGCTGTGTTAGACCGTGAGCTAGCTCTTCAGGGTAGGCTCGGAATCGAAAATCAAGCGAGAATTCGGCTTTCCAGCCCGTGGGGAACAGGAATATGTGTTTCATTTTCATTTCTGAGGTGTTTGTCAAAAGTCATGTTTTTTGGCTGTATTGAGTCCTAAGGCGAATGCACTGTTAGACTTTGGGCTAGCTCTTCAGGGTAGGCTCGGAATCGAAAATCAAGCGAGAATTCGGCTTTCCAGCCCATGGGGAACAGGAATATGTGTTTCATTTTCATTTCTGAGGTGTTTGTCAAAAGTCATGTTTTTTGGCTGTATTGAGTCCTAAGGCGAATGCAGTTAGACTTTGGGCTAGCTCTTCAGGGTAGGCTCAGAATCGAAAATCAAGCGAGAATTCGGCTTTCCAGCCCGTGGGGAACAGGAATATGTGTTTCATTTTCATTTCTGAGGTGTTTGTCAAAAGTCATGTTTTTTGGCTGTATTGAGTCCTAAGGCGAATGCACTGTTAGAATTTGGGCTAGCTCTTCAGGAAAAGTTCGGAATCAAAAATCAAGCGAGAATTTGGCTTTCCGGCCTGTGGGGAACAGGAATATGTGTTTCATTTTTATTTCTGAGGTGTTTGTCAAAAGTCATGTTTTTTGGCTGTATTGAGTCCTAAGGCGAATGCAGTTAGACTTTGGGCTAGCTCTTCAGGGTAGGCTCAGAATCGAAAATCAAGCGAGAATTCGGCTTTCCAGCCCGTGGGGAACAGGAATATGTGTTTCTTTTTCATTTCTGAGGTGTTTTTCAAAAGTGATGTTTTTGGGCTGAATTTAGAAATTAGGCGAATGCTGTGTTAGACCTTGGGCTAGCTCTTCAGGAAAAGGTCGGAATCAAAAATCAAGCGAGAATTTGGCTTTCCGGCCTGTGGGGAACAGGAATATGTGTTTCATTTTCATTTCTGAGGTGTTTGTCAAAAGTCATATTTTTGGCTGTATTGAGTCCTAAGGCGAATGCTGTGTTAGACTTTGGGCTAGCTCTTCAGGGTAGGCTCGGAATCGAAAATCAAGCAAGAATTTGGCTTTCCAGCCCGTGGGGAACAGGAATAAGTGTTTCTTTTTCATTTCTGAGGTGTTTGTCAAAAGTGATGTTTTTGGGCTGAATTGAGAAATAAGGCGAATGCTGTGTTAGACCGTGAGCTAGCTCTTCAGGGTAGGCTCGGAATCGAAAATCAAGCGAGAATTCGGCTTTCCAGCCCGTGGGGAACAGGAATATGTGTTTCATTTTCATTTCTGAGGTGTTTGTCAAAAGTCATGTTTTTTGGCTGTATTGAGTCCTAAGGCGAATGCAGTGTTAGACTTTGGGCTAGCTCTTCAGGGTAGGCTCAGAATCGAAAATCAAGCGAGAATTCGGCTTTCCAGCCCGTGGGGAACAGGAATATGTGTTTCATTTTCATTTCTGAGGTGTTTGTCAAAAGTGATGTTTTTGGGCTGAATTGAGAAATAAGGCGAATGCTGTGTTAGACCTTGAGCTAGCTCTTCAGGGTAGGCTCGGAATCGAAAATCAAGCGAGAATTCGGCTTTCCAGCCTGTGGGGAACAGGAATATGTGTTTCTTTTTCATTTCTGAGGTGTTTGTCAAAAGTGATATTTTTGGCTGTATTGAGTCCTAAGGCGAATGCTGTGTTAGACTTTGGGCTAGCTCTTCAGGGTAGGCTCGGAATCGAAAATCAAGCGAGAATTCGGCTTTCCAGCCCATGGGGAACTGGAATATGTGTTTCATTTTCATTTCTGAGGTGTTTGTCAAAAGTCATGTTTTTTGGCTGTATTGAGTCGTAAGGCGAATGCAGTGTTAGACTTTGGGCTAGCTCTTCAGGGTAGGCTCAGAATCGAAAATCAAGCGAGAATTCGGCTTTCCAGCCCGTGGGGAACAGGAATATGTGTTTCATTTTCATTTCTGAGGTGTTTGTCAAAAGTGATGTTTTTGGGCTGAATTGAGAAATAAGGCGAATGCTGTGTTAGACCTTGAGCTAGCTCTTCAGGGTAGGCTCGGAATCGAAAATCAAGCGAGAATTCGGCTTTCCAGCCTGTGGGGAACAGGAATATGTGTTTCTTTTTCATTTCTGAGGTGTTTGTCAAAAGTGATGTTTTTGGGCTGAATTGAGAAATAAGGCGAATGCTGTGTTGGACCGTGAGCTAGCTCTTCAGGGTAGGCTCAGAATCGAAAATCAAGTGAGAATTCGGCTTTCCAGCCCATGGGGAACTGGAATATGTGTTTCATTTTCATTTCTGAGGTGTTTGTCAAAAGTCATGTTTTTTGGCTGTATTGAGTCCTAAGGCGAATGCAGTGTTAGACTTTGGGCTAGCTCTTCAGGGTAGGCTCAGAATCGAAAATCAAGCGAGAATTCGGCTTTCCAGCCCGTGGGGAACAGGAATATGTGTTTCATTTTCATTTCTGAGGTGTTTGTCAAAAGTGATGTTTTTGGGCTGAATTGAGAAATAAGGCGAATGCTGTGTTAGACCTTGAGCTAGCTCTTCATTGTTGGCTCGGAATCGAAAATCAAGCGAGAATTCGGCTTTCCAGCCTGTGGGGAACAGGAATATGTGTTTCTTTTTCATTTCTGAGGTGTTTGTCAAAAGTGATGTTTTTGGGCTGAATTGAGAAATAAGGCGAATGCTGTGTTGGACCGTGAGCTAGCTCTTCAGGGTAGGCTCAGAATCGAAAATCAAGTGAGAATTCGGCTTTCCAGCCTGTGGGGAACAGGAATATGTGTTTCATTTTCATTTCTGAGGTGTTTGTCAAAAGTCATGTTTTTTGGCTGTATTGAGTTCTAAGGCGAATGCAGTGTTAGACTTTGGGCTAGCTCTTCAGGGTAGGCTCGGAATCGAAAATCAAGCGAGAATTCGGCTTTCCAGCCCGTGGGGAACAGGAATATGTGTTTCTTTTTCATTTCTGAGGTGTTTTTCAAAAGTGATGTTTTTGGGCTGAATTTAGAAATTAGGCGAATGCTGTGTTAGACCTTGGGCTAGCTCTTCAGGAAAAGGTCGGAATCAAAAATCAAGCGAGAATTTGGCTTTCCGGCCTGTGGGGAACAGGAATATGTGTTTCATTTTCATTTCTGAGGTGTTTGTCAAAAGTCATATTTTTGGCTGTATTGAGTCCTAAGGCGAATGCTGTGTTAGACTTTGGGCTAGCTCTTCAGGGTAGGCTCGGAATCGAAAATCAAGCGAGAATTTGGCTTTCCAGCCTGTGGGGAACAGGAATATGTGTTTCTTTTTCATTTCTGAGGTGTTTTTCAAAAGTGATGTTTTTGGGCTGAATTTAGAAATTAGGCGAATGCTGTGTTAGACCTTGGGCTAGCTCTTCAGGAAAAGGTCGGAATCAAAAATCAAGCGAGAATTTGGCTTTCCGGCCTGTGGGGAACAGGAATATGTGTTTCATTTTCATTTCTGAGGTGTTTGTCAAAAGTCATGTTTTTTGGCTGTATTGAGTCCTAAGGCGAATGCAGTTAGACTTTGGGCTAGCTCTTCAGGGTAGGCTCAGAATCGAAAATCAAGCGAGAATTCGGCTTTCCAGCCCGTGGGGAACAGGAATATGTGTTTCTTTTTCATTTCTGAGGTGTTTTTCAAAAGTGATGTTTTTGGGCTGAATTTAGAAATTAGGCGAATGCTGTGTTAGACCTTGGGCTAGCTCTTCAGGAAAAGGTCGGAATCAAAAATCAAGCGAGAATTTGGCTTTCCGGCCTGTGGGGAACAGGAATATGTGTTTCATTTTCATTTCTGAGGTGTTTGTCAAAAGTCATATTTTTGGCTGTATTGAGTCCTAAGGCGAATGCTGTGTTAGACTTTGGGCTAGCTCTTCAGGGTAGGCTCGGAATCGAAAATCAAGCAAGAATTTGGCTTTCCAGCCCGTGGGGAACAGGAATATGTGTTTCTTTTTCATTTCTGAGGTGTTTGTCAAAAGTGATGTTTTTGGGCTGAATTGAGAAATAAGGCGAATGCTGTGTTAGACCGTGAGCTAGCTCTTCAGGGTAGGCTCGGAATCGAAAATCAAGCGAGAATTCGGCTTTCCAGCCCGTGGGGAACAGGAATATGTGTTTCATTTTCATTTCTGAGGTGTTTGTCAAAAGTCATGTTTTTTGGCTGTATTGAGTCCTAAGGCGAATGCAGTGTTAGACTTTGGGCTAGCTCTTCAGGGTAGGCTCAGAATCGAAAATCAAGCGAGAATTCGGCTTTCCAGCCCGTGGGGAACAGGAATATGTGTTTCATTTTCATTTCTGAGGTGTTTGTCAAAAGTGATGTTTTTGGGCTGAATTGAGAAATAAGGCGAATGCTGTGTTAGACCTTGAGCTAGCTCTTCAGGGTAGGCTCGGAATCGAAAATCAAGCGAGAATTCGGCTTTCCAGCCCGTGGGGAACAGGAATATGTGTTTCTTTTTCATTTCTGAGGTGTTTTTCAAAAGTGATGTTTTTGGGCTGAATTTAGAAATTAGGCGAATGCTGTGTTAGACCTTGGGCTAGCTCTTCAGGAAAAGGTCGGAATCAAAAATCAAGCGAGAATTTGGCTTTCCGGCCTGTGGGGAACAGGAATATGTGTTTCATTTTCATTTCTGAGGTGTTTGTCAAAAGTCATATTTTTGGCTGTATTGAGTCCTAAGGCGAATGCTGTGTTAGACTTTGGGCTAGCTCTTCAGGGTAGGCTCGGAATCGAAAATCAAGCGAGAATTTGGCTTTCCAGCCTGTGGGGAACAGGAATATGTGTTTCTTTTTCATTTCTGAGGTGTTTTTCAAAAGTGATGTTTTTGGGCTGAATTTAGAAATTAGGCGAATGCTGTGTTAGACCTTGGGCTAGCTCTTCAGGAAAAGGTCGGAATCAAAAATCAAGCGAGAATTTGGCTTTCCGGCCTGTGGGGAACAGGAATATGTGTTTCATTTTCATTTCTGAGGTGTTTGTCAAAAGTCATGTTTTTTGGCTGTATTGAGTCCTAAGGCGAATGCAGTTAGACTTTGGGCTAGCTCTTCAGGGTAGGCTCAGAATCGAAAATCAAGCGAGAATTCGGCTTTCCAGCCCGTGGGGAACAGGAATATGTGTTTCTTTTTCATTTCTGAGGTGTTTTTCAAAAGTGATGTTTTTGGGCTGAATTTAGAAATTAGGCGAATGCTGTGTTAGACCTTGGGCTAGCTCTTCAGGAAAAGGTCGGAATCAAAAATCAAGCGAGAATTTGGCTTTCCGGCCTGTGGGGAACAGGAATATGTGTTTCATTTTCATTTCTGAGGTGTTTGTCAAAAGTCATATTTTTGGCTGTATTGAGTCCTAAGGCGAATGCTGTGTTAGACTTTGGGCTAGCTCTTCAGGGTAGGCTCGGAATCGAAAATCAAGCAAGAATTTGGCTTTCCAGCCCGTGGGGAACAGGAATATGTGTTTCTTTTTCATTTCTGAGGTGTTTGTCAAAAGTGATGTTTTTGGGCTGAATTGAGAAATAAGGCGAATGCTGTGTTAGACCGTGAGCTAGCTCTTCAGGGTAGGCTCGGAATCGAAAATCAAGCGAGAATTCGGCTTTCCAGCCCGTGGGGAACAGGAATATGTGTTTCATTTTCATTTCTGAGGTGTTTGTCAAAAGTCATGTTTTTTGGCTGTATTGAGTCCTAAGGCGAATGCAGTGTTAGACTTTGGGCTAGCTCTTCAGGGTAGGCTCAGAATCGAAAATCAAGCGAGAATTCGGCTTTCCAGCCCGTGGGGAACAGGAATATGTGTTTCATTTTCATTTCTGAGGTGTTTGTCAAAAGTGATGTTTTTGGGCTGAATTGAGAAATAAGGCGAATGCTGTGTTAGACCTTGAGCTAGCTCTTCAGGGTAGGCTCGGAATCGAAAATCAAGCGAGAATTCGGCTTTCCAGCCTGTGGGGAACAGGAATATGTGTTTCTTTTTCATTTCTGAGGTGTTTGTCAAAAGTGATATTTTTGGCTGTATTGAGTCCTAAGGCGAATGCTGTGTTAGACTTTGGGCTAGCTCTTCAGGGTAGGCTCGGAATCGAAAATCAAGCGAGAATTCGGCTTTCCAGCCCATGGGGAACTGGAATATGTGTTTCATTTTCATTTCTGAGGTGTTTGTCAAAAGTCATGTTTTTTGGCTGTATTGAGTCCTAAGGCGAATGCAGTGTTAGACTTTGGGCTAGCTCTTCAGGGTAGGCTCAGAATCGAAAATCAAGCGAGAATTCGGCTTTCCAGCCCGTGGGGAACAGGAATATGTGTTTCATTTTCATTTCTGAGGTGTTTGTCAAAAGTGATGTTTTTGGGCTGAATTGAGAAATAAGGCGAATGCTGTGTTAGACCTTGAGCTAGCTCTTCAGGGTAGGCTCGGAATCGAAAATCAAGCGAGAATTCGGCTTTCCAGCCTGTGGGGAACAGGAATATGTGTTTCTTTTTCATTTCTGAGGTGTTTGTCAAAAGTGATGTTTTTGGGCTGAATTGAGAAATAAGGCGAATGCTGTGTTGGACCGTGAGCTAGCTCTTCAGGGTAGGCTCAGAATCGAAAATCAAGTGAGAATTCGGCTTTCCAGCCCATGGGGAACTGGAATATGTGTTTCATTTTCATTTCTGAGGTGTTTGTCAAAAGTCATGTTTTTTGGCTGTATTGAGTCCTAAGGCGAATGCAGTGTTAGACTTTGGGTTAGCTCTTCAGGGTAGGCTCAGAATCGAAAATCAAGCGAGAATTCGGCTTTCCAGCCCATGGGGAACAGGAATATGTGTTTCATTTTCATTTCTGAGGTGTTTGTCAAAAGTGATGTTTTTGGGCTGAATTGAGAAATAAGGCGAATGCTGTGTTAGACCTTGAGCTAGCTCTTCAGGGTAGGCTCAGAATCGAAAATCAAGCGAGAATTCGGCTTTCCAGCCTGTGGGGAACAGGAATATGTGTTTCTTTTTCATTTCTGAGGTGTTTGTCAAAAGTGATGTTTTTGGGCTGAATTGAGAAATAAGGCGAATGCTGTGTTGGACCGTGAGCTAGCTCTTCAGGGTAGGCTCAGAATCGAAAATCAAGTGAGAATTCGGCTTTCCAGCCTGTGGGGAACAGGAATATGTGTTTCATTTTCATTTCTGAGGTGTTTGTCAAAAGTCATGTTTTTTGGCTGTATTGAGTTCTAAGGCGAATGCAGTGTTAGACTTTGGGCTAGCTCTTCAGGGTAGGCTCGGAATCGAAAATCAAGCGAGAATTCGGCTTTCCAGCCCGTGGGGAACAGGAATATGTGTTTCTTTTTCATTTCTGAGGTGTTTTTCAAAAGTGATGTTTTTGGGCTGAATTTAGAAATTAGGCGAATGCTGTGTTAGACCTTGGGCTAGCTCTTCAGGAAAAGGTCGGAATCAAAAATCAAGCGAGAATTTGGCTTTCCGGCCTGTGGGGAACAGGAATATGTGTTTCATTTTCATTTCTGAGGTGTTTGTCAAAAGTCATATTTTTGGCTGTGTTGAGTCCTAAGGCGAATGCTGTGTTAGACTTTGGGCTAGCTCTTCAGGGTAGGCTCGGAATCGAAAATCAAGCAAGAATTTGGCTTTCCAGCCCGTGGGGAACAGGAATATGTGTTTCTTTTTCATTTCTGAGGTGTTTGTCAAAAGTGATGTTTTTGGGCTGAATTGAGAAATAAGGCGAATGCTGTGTTAGACCGTGAGCTAGCTCTTCAGGGTAGGCTCGGAATCGAAAATCAAGCGAGAATTCGGCTTTCCAGCCCGTGGGGAACAGGAATATGTGTTTCATTTTCATTTCTGAGGTGTTTGTCAAAAGTCATGTTTTTTGGCTGTATTGAGTCCTTAGGCGAATGCACTGTTAGACTTTGGGCTAGCTCTTCAGGGTAGGCTCGGAATCGAAAATCAAGCGAGAATTCGGCTTTCCAGCCCACGGGGAACAGGAATATGTGTTTCATTTTCATTTCTGAGGTGTTTGTCAAAAGTCATGTTTTTTGGCTGTATTGAGTCCTAAGGCGAATGCAGTGTTAGACTTTGGGCTAGCTCTTCAGGGTAGGCTCAGAATCGAAAATCAAGCGAGAATTCGGCTTTCCAGCCCGTGGGGAACAGGAATATGTGTTTCATTTTCATTTCTGAGGTGTTTGTCAAAAGTGATGTTTTTGGGCTGAATTGAGAAATAAGGCGAATGCTGTGTTAGACCTTGAGCTAGCTCTTCAGGGTAGGCTCGGAATCGAAAATCAAGCGAGAATTCGGCTTTCCAGCCTGTGGGGAACAGGAATATGTGTTTCTTTTTCATTTCTGAGGTGTTTGTCAAAAGTGATGTTTTTGGGCTGAATTGAGAAATAAGGCGAATGCTGTGTTGGACCGTGAGCTAGCTCTTCAGGGTAGGCTCAGAATCGAAAATCAAGTGAGAATTCGGCTTTCCAGCCTGTGGGGAACAGGAATATGTGTTTCATTTTCATTTCTGAGGTGTTTGTCAAAAGTCATGTTTTTTGGCTGTATTGAGTTCTAAGGCGAATGCAGTGTTAGACTTTGGGCTAGCTCTTCAGGGTAGGCTCGGAATCGAAAATCAAGCGAGAATTCGGCTTTCCAGCCCGTGGGGAACAGGAATATGTGTTTCTTTTTCATTTCTGAGGTGTTTTTCAAAAGTCATATTTTTGGCTGTATTGAGTCCTAAGGCGAATGCTGTGTTAGACTTTGGGCTAGCTCTTCAGGGTAGGCTCGGAATCGAAAATCAAGCAAGAATTTGGCTTTCCAGCCCGTGGGGAACAGGAATATGTGTTTCTTTTTCATTTCTGAGGTGTTTGTCAAAAGTGATGTTTTTGGGCTGAATTGAGAAATAAGGCGAATGCTGTGTTAGACCGTGAGCTAGCTCTTCAGGGTAGGCTCGGAATCGAAAATCAAGCGAGAATTCGGCTTTCCAGCCCGTGGGGAACAGGAATATGTGTTTCATTTTCATTTCTGAGGTGTTTGTCAAAAGTCATGTTTTTTGGCTGTATTGAGTTCTTAGGCGAATGCACTGTTAGACTTTGGGCTAGCTCTTCAGGGTAGGCTCGGAATCGAAAATCAAGCGAGAATTCGGCTTTCCAGCCCATGGGGAACAGGAATATGTGTTTCATTTTCATTTCTGAGGTGTTTGTCAAAAGTCATGTTTTTTGGCTGTATTGAGTCCTAAGGCGAATGCAGAGTTAGACTTTGGGCTAGCTCTTCAGGGTAGGCTCAGAATCGAAAATCAAGCGAGAATTCGGCTTTCCAGCCCGTGGGGAACAGGAATATGTGTTTCATTTTCATTTCTGAGGTGTTTGTCAAAAGTGATGTTTTTGGGCTGAATTGAGAAATAAGGCGAATGCTGTGTTAGACCTTGAGCTAGCTCTTCAGGGTAGGCTCGGAATCGAAAATCAAGCAAGAATTCGGCTTTCCAGCCTGTGGGGAACAGGAATATGTGTTTCTTTTTCATTTCTGAGGTGTTTGTCAAAAGTGATATTTTTGGCTGTATTGAGTCCTAAGGCGAATGCAGTGTTAGACTTTGGGCTAGCTCTTCAGGGTAGGCTCAGAATCGAAAATCAAGCGAGAATTCGGCTTTCCAGCCCGTGGGGAACAGGAATATGTGTTTCATTTTCATTTCTGAGGTGTTTGTCAAAAGTGATGTTTTTGGGCTGAATTGAGAAATAAGGCGAATGCTGTGTTAGACCTTGAGCTAGCTCTTCAGGGTAGGCTCGGAATCGAAAATCAAGCGAGAATTCGGCTTTCCAGCCTGTGGGGAACAGGAATATGTGTTTCTTTTTCATTTCTGAGGTGTTTGTCAAAAGTGATGTTTTTGGGCTGAATTGAGAAATAAGGCGAATGCTGTGTTGGACCGTGAGCTAGCTCTTCAGGGTAGGCTCAGAATCGAAAATCAAGTGAGAATTCGGCTTTCCAGCCTGTGGGGAACAGGAATATGTGTTTCATTTTCATTTCTGAGGTGTTTGTCAAAAGTCATGTTTTTTGGCTGTATTGAGTTCTAAGGCGAATGCAGTGTTAGACTTTGGGCTAGCTCTTCAGGGTAGGCTCGGAATCGAAAATCAAGCAAGAATTTGGCTTTCCAGCCCGTGGGGAACAGGAATATGTGTTTCTTTTTCATTTCTGAGGTGTTTGTCAAAAGTGATGTTTTTGGGCTGAATTGAGAAATAAGGCGAATGCTGTGTTAGACCGTGAGCTAGCTCTTCAGGGTAGGCTCGGAATCGAAAATCAAGCGAGAATTCGGCTTTTCAGCCCGTGGGGAACAGGAATATGTGTTTCATTTTCATTTCTGAGGTGTTTGTCAAAAGTCATGTTTTTTGGCTGTATTGAGTCCTAAGGCGAATGCACTGTTAGACTTTGGGCTAGCTCTTCAGGGTAGGCTCGGAATCGAAAATCAAGCGAGAATTCAGCTTTCCAGCCCATGGGGAACAGGAATATGTGTTTCATTTTCATTTCTGAGGTGTTTGTCAAAAGTCATGTTTTTTGGCTGTATTGAGTCCTAAGGCGAATGCAGTTAGACTTTGGGCTAGCTCTTCAGGGTAGGCTCAGAATCGAAAATCAAGCGAGAATTCGGCTTTCCAGCCCGTGGGGAACAGGAATATGTGTTTCTTTTTCATTTCTGAGGTGTTTTTCAAAAGTGATGTTTTTGGGCTGAATTTAGAAATTAGGCGAATGCTGTGTTAGACCTTGGGCTAGCTCTTCAGGAAAAGGTCGGAATCAAAAATCAAGCGAGAATTTGGCTTTCCGGCCTGTGGGGAACAGGAATATGTGTTTCATTTTCATTTCTGAGGTGTTTGTCAAAAGTCATATTTTTGGCTGTATTGAGTCCTAAGGCGAATGCTGTGTTAGACTTTGGGCTAGCTCTTCAGGGTAGGCTCGGAATCGAAAATCAAGCAAGAATTTGGCTTTCCAGCCCGTGGGGAACAGGAATATGTGTTTCTTTTTCATTTCTGAGGTGTTTGTCAAAAGTGATGTTTTTGGGCTGAATTGAGAAATAAGGCGAATGCTGTGTTAGACCGTGAGCTAGCTCTTCAGGGTAGGCTCGGAATCGAAAATCAAGCGAGAATTTGGCTTTCCAGCCCATGGGGAACAGGAATATGTGTTTCATTTTCATTTCTGAGGTGTTTGTCAAAAGTCATGTTTTTTGGCTGTATTGAGTCCTAAGGCGAATGCAGTTAGACTTTGGGCTAGCTCTTCAGGGTAGGCTCAGAATCGAAAATCAAGCGAGAATTCGGCTTTCCAGCTCGTGGGGAACAGGAATATGTGTTTCTTTTTCATTTCTGAGGTGTTTTTCAAAAGTGATGTTTTTGGGCTGAATTTAGAAATTAGGCGAATGCTGTGTTAGACCTTGGGCTAGCTCTTCAGGAAAAGGTCGGAATCAAAAATCAAGCGAGAATTTGGCTTTCCGGCCTGTGGGGAACAGGAATATGTGTTTCATTTTCATTTCTGAGGTGTTTGTCAAAAGTCATATTTTTGGCTGTATTGAGTCCTAAGGCGAATGCTGTGTTAGACTTTGGGCTAGCTCTTCAGGGTAGGCTCGGAATCGAAAATCAAGCGAGAATTTGGCTTTCCAGCCTGTGGGGAACAGGAATATGTGTTTCTTTTTCATTTCTGAGGTGTTTGTCAAAAGTCATGTTTTTGGGCTGAATTTAGAAATTAGGCGAATGCTGTGTTAGACCTTGGGCTAGCTCTTCAGGAAAAGGTCGGAATCAAAAATCAAGCGAGAATTTGGCTTTCCGGCCTGTGGGGAACAGGAATATGTGTTTCATTTTCATTTCTGAGGTGTTTGTCAAAAGTCATATTTTTGGCTGTATTGAGTCCTAAGGCGAATGCTGTGTTAGACTTTGGGCTAGCTCTTCAGGGTAGGCTCGGAATCGAAAATCAAGCAAGAATTTGGCTTTCCAGCCCGTGGGGAACAGGAATATGTGTTTCTTTTTCATTTCTGAGGTGTTTGTCAAAAGTGATGTTTTTGGGCTGAATTGAGAAATAAGGCGAATGCTGTGTTAGACCGTGAGCTAGCTCTTCAGGGTAGGCTCGGAATCGAAAATCAAGCGAGAATTCGGCTTTCCAGCCCATGGGGAACAGGAATATGTGTTTCATTTTCATTTCTGAGGTGTTTGTCAAAAGTCATGTTTTTTGGCTGTATTGAGTCCTAAGGCGAATGCAGTTAGACTTTGGGCTAGCTCTTCAGGGTAGGCTCAGAATCGAAAATCAAGCGAGAATTCGGCTTTCCAGCCCGTGGGGAACAGGAATATGTGTTTCTTTTTCATTTCTGAGGTGTTTTTCAAAAGTGATGTTTTTGGGCTGAATTTAGAAATTAGGCGAATGCTGTGTTAGACCTTGGGCTAGCTCTTCAGGAAAAGGTCGGAATCAAAAATCAAGCGAGAATTTGGCTTTCCGGCCTGTGGGGAACAGGAATATGTGTTTCATTTTCATTTCTGAGGTGTTTGTCAAATGTAATATTTTTGGCTGTATTGAGTCCTAAGGCGAATGCTGTGTTAGACTTTGGGCTAGCTCTTCAGGGTAGGCTCGGAATCGAAAATCAAGCAAGAATTTGGCTTTCCAGCCCGTGGGGAACAGGAATATGTGTTTCATTTTCATTTCTGAGGTGTTTGTCAAAAGTGATGTTTTTGGCTGTATTGAGTCCTAAGGCGAATGCTGTGTTAGACCGTGAGCTAGCTCTTCAGGGTAGGCTCGGAATCGAAAATCAAGCGAGAATTCGGCTTTCCAGCCCATGGGGAACAGGAATATGTGTTTCATTTTCATTTCTGAGGTGTTTGTCAAAAGTCATGTTTTTTGGCTGTATTGAGTCCTAAGGCGAATGCACTGTTAGACTTTGGGCTAGCTCTTCAGGGTAGGCTCGGAATCGAAAATCAAGCGAGAATTCGGCTTTCCAGCCCATGGGGAACAGGAATATGTGTTTCATTTTCATTTCTGAGGTGTTTGTCAAAAGTCATGTTTTTTGGCTGTATTGAGTCCTAAGGCGAATGCAGTTAGACTTTGGGCTAGCTCTTCAGGATAGGCTCAGAATCGAAAATCAAGCGAGAATTCGGCTTTCCAGCCCGTGGGGAACAGGAATATGTGTTTCTTTTTCATTTCTGAGGTGTTTTTCAAAAGTGATGTTTTTGGGCTGAATTTAGAAATTAGGCGAATGCTGTGTTAGACCTTGGGCTAGCTCTTCAGGAAAAGGTCGGAATCAAAAATCAAGCGAGAATTTGGCTTTCCGGCCTGTGGGGAACAGGAATATGTGTTTCATTTTCATTTCTGAGGTGTTTGTCAAAAGTCATATTTTTGGCTGTATTGAGTCCTAAGGCGAATGCTGTGTTAGACTTTGGGCTAGCTCTTCAGGGTAGGCTCGGAATCGAAAATCAAGCAAGAATTTGGCTTTCCAGCCTGTGGGGAACAGGAATATGTGTTTCTTTTTCATTTCTGAGGTGTTTGTCAAAAGTGATGTTTTTGGGCTGAATTGAGAAATAAGGCGAATGCTGTGTTAGACCGTGAGCTAGCTCTTCAGGGTAGGCTCGGAATCGAAAATCAAGTGAGAATTCGGCTTTCCAGCCCATGGGGAACAGGAATATGTGTTTCATTTTCATTTCTGAGGTGTTTGTCAAAAGTCATGTTTTTTGGCTGTATTGAGTCCTAAGGCGAATGCAGTTAGACTTTGGGCTAGCTCTTCAGGGTAGGCTCAGAATCGAAAATCAAGCGAGAATTCGGCTTTCCAGCCCGTGGGGAACAGGAATATGTGTTTCTTTTTCATTTCTGAGGTGTTTTTCAAAAGTGATGTTTTTGGGCTGAATTGAGAAATTAGGCGAATGCTGTGTTAGACCGTGAGCTAGCTCTTCAGGGTAGGCTCGGAATCGAAAATCAAGCGAGAATTCGGCTTTTCAGCCCGTGGGGAACAGGAATATGTGTTTCATTTTCATTTCTGAGGTGTTTGTCAAAAGTCATGTTTTTTGGCTGTATTGAGTCCTAAGGCGAATGCACTGTTAGACTTTGGGCTAGCTCTTCAGGGTAGGCTCGGAATCGAAAATCAAGCGAGAATTCAGCTTTCCAGCCCATGGGGAACAGGAATATGTGTTTCATTTTCATTTCTGAGGTGTTTGTCAAAAGTCATGTTTTTTGGCTGTATTGAGTCCTAAGGCGAATGCAGTTAGACTTTGGGCTAGCTCTTCAGGGTAGGCTCAGAATCGAAAATCAAGCGAGAATTCGGCTTTCCAGCCCGTGGGGAACAGGAATATGTGTTTCTTTTTCATTTCTGAGGTGTTTTTCAAAAGTGATGTTTTTGGGCTGAATTTAGAAATTAGGCGAATGCTGTGTTAGACCTTGGGCTAGCTCTTCAGGAAAAGGTCGGAATCAAAAATCAAGCGAGAATTTGGCTTTCCGGCCTGTGGGGAACAGGAATATGTGTTTCATTTTCATTTCTGAGGTGTTTGTCAAAAGTCATATTTTTGGCTGTATTGAGTCCTAAGGCGAATGCTGTGTTAGACTTTGGGCTAGCTCTTCAGGGTAGGCTCGGAATCGAAAATCAAGCAAGAATTTGGCTTTCCAGCCCGTGGGGAACAGGAATATGTGTTTCTTTTTCATTTCTGAGGTGTTTGTCAAAAGTGATGTTTTTGGGCTGAATTGAGAAATAAGGCGAATGCTGTGTTAGACCGTGAGCTAGCTCTTCAGGGTAGGCTCGGAATCGAAAATCAAGCGAGAATTTGGCTTTCCAGCCCATGGGGAACAGGAATATGTGTTTCATTTTCATTTCTGAGGTGTTTGTCAAAAGTCATGTTTTTTGGCTGTATTGAGTCCTAAGGCGAATGCTGTGTTAGACTTTGGGCTAGCTCTTCAGGGTAGGCTCAGAATCGAAAATCAAGCGAGAATTCAGCTTTCCAGCTCGTGGGGAACAGGAATATGTGTTTCTTTTTCATTTCTGAGGTGTTTTTCAAAAGTGATGTTTTTGGGCTGAATTTAGAAATTAGGCGAATGCTGTGTTAGACCTTGGGCTAGCTCTTCAGGAAAAGGTCGGAATCAAAAATCAAGCGAGAATTTGGCTTTCCGGCCTGTGGGGAACAGGAATATGTGTTTCATTTTCATTTCTGAGGTGTTTGTCAAAAGTCATATTTTTGGCTGTATTGAGTCCTAAGGCGAATGCTGTGTTAGACTTTGGGCTAGCTCTTCAGGGTAGGCTCGGAATCAAAAATCAAGCGAGAATTTGGCTTTCCAGCCTGTGGGGAACAGGAATATGTGTTTCTTTTTCATTTCTGAGGTGTTTGTCAAAAGTCATGTTTTTGGGCTGAATTTAGAAATTAGGCGAATGCTGTGTTAGACCTTGGGCTAGCTCTTCAGGAAAAGGTCGGAATCAAAAATCAAGCGAGAATTTGGCTTTCCGGCCTGTGGGGAACAGGAATATGTGTTTCATTTTCATTTCTGAGGTGTTTGTCAAAAGTCATATTTTTGGCTGTATTGAGTCCTAAGGCGAATGCTGTGTTAGACTTTGGGCTAGCTCTTCAGGGTAGGCTCGGAATCGAAAATCAAGCAAGAATTTGGCTTTCCAGCCCGTGGGGAACAGGAATATGTGTTTCTTTTTCATTTCTGAGGTGTTTGTCAAAAGTGATGTTTTTGGGCTGAATTGAGAAATAAGGCGAATGCTGTGTTAGACCGTGAGCTAGCTCTTCAGGGTAGGCTCGGAATCGAAAATCAAGCGAGAATTCGGCTTTCCAGCCCATGGGGAACAGGAATATGTGTTTCATTTTCATTTCTGAGGTGTTTGTCAAAAGTCATGTTTTTTGGCTGTATTGAGTCCTAAGGCGAATGCAGTTAGACTTTGGGCTAGCTCTTCAGGGTAGGCTCAGAATCGAAAATCAAGCGAGAATTCGGCTTTCCAGCCCGTGGGGAACAGGAATATGTGTTTCTTTTTCATTTCTGAGGTGTTTTTCAAAAGTGATGTTTTTGGGCTGAATTTAGAAATTAGGCGAATGCTGTGTTAGACCTTGGGCTAGCTCTTCAGGAAAAGGTCGGAATCAAAAATCAAGCGAGAATTTGGCTTTCCGGCCTGTGGGGAACAGGAATATGTGTTTCATTTTCATTTCTGAGGTGTTTGTCAAAAGTCATATTTTTGGCTGTATTGAGTCCTAAGGCGAATGCTGTGTTAGACTTTGGGCTAGCTCTTCAGGGTAGGCTCGGAATCGAAAATCAAGCAAGAATTTGGCTTTCCAGCCCGTGGGGAACAGGAATATGTGTTTCATTTTCATTTCTGAGGTGTTTGTCAAAAGTGATGTTTTTGGCTGTATTGAGTCCTAAGGCGAATGCTGTGTTAGACCGTGAGCTAGCTCTTCAGGGTAGGCTCGGAATCGAAAATCAAGCGAGAATTCGGCTTTCCAGCCCGTGGGGAACAGGAATATGTGTTTCATTTTCATTTCTGAGGTGTTTGTCAAAAGTCATGTTTTTTGGCTGTATTGAGTCCTAAGGCGAATGCACTGTTAGACTTTGGGCTAGCTCTTCAGGGTAGGCTCGGAATCGAAAATCAAGCGAGAATTCGGCTTTCCAGCCCATGGGGAACAGGAATATGTGTTTCATTTTCATTTCTGAGGTGTTTGTCAAAAGTCATGTTTTTTGGCTGTATTGAGTCCTAAGGCGAATGCAGTTAGACTTTGGGCTAGCTCTTCAGGGTAGGCTCAGAATCGAAAATCAAGCGAGAATTCGGCTTTCCAGCCCGTGGGGAACAGGAATATGTGTTTCTTTTTCATTTCTGAGGTGTTTTTCAAAAGTGATGTTTTTGGGCTGAATTTAGAAATTAGGCGAATGCTGTGTTAGACCTTGGGCTAGCTCTTCAGGAAAAGGTCGGAATCAAAAATCAAGCGAGAATTTGGCTTTCCGGCCTGTGGGGAACAGGAATATGTGTTTCTTTTTCATTTCTGAGGTGTTTGTCAAAAGTGATGTTTTTGGGCTGAATTGAGAAATAAGGCGAATGCTGTGTTAGACCGTGAGCTAGCTCTTCAGGGTAGGCTCGGAATCGAAAATCAAGCGAGAATTCGGCTTTCCAGCCCGTGGGGAACAGGAATATGTGTTTCATTTTCATTTCTGAGGTGTTTGTCAAAAGTCATGTTTTTTGGCTGTATTGAGTCCTAAGGCGAATGCACTGTTAGACTTTGGGCTAGCTCTTCAGGGTAGGCTCGGAATCGAAAATCAAGCGAGAATTCGGCTTTCCAGCCCATGGGGAACAGGAATATGTGTTTCATTTTCATTTCTGAGGTGTTTGTCAAAAGTCATGTTTTTTGGCTGTATTGAGTCCTAAGGCGAATGCAGTTAGACTTTGGGCTAGCTCTTCAGGGTAGGCTCGGAATCGAAAATCAAGCGAGAATTCGGCTTTCCAGCCCATGGGGAACTGGAATATGTGTTTCATTTTCATTTCTGAGGTGTTTGTCAAAAGTCATGTTTTTTGGCTGTATTGAGTCCTAAGGCGAATGCAGTGTTAGACTTTGGGCTAGCTCTTCAGGGTAGGCTCAGAATCGAAAATCAAGCGAGAATTCGGCTTTCCAGCCCGTGGAGAACAGGAATATGTGTTTCATTTTCATTTCTGAGGTGTTTGTCAAAAGTGATGTTTTTGGGCTGAATTGAGAAATAAGGCGAATGCTGTGTTAGACCTTGAGCTAGCTCTTCAGGGTAGGCTCGGAATCGAAAATCAAGCGAGAATTCGGCTTTCCAGCCTGTGGGGAACAGGAATATGTGTTTCTTTTTCATTTCTGAGGTGTTTGTCAAAAGTGATGTTTTTGGGCTGAATTGAGAAATAAGGCGAATGCTGTGTTGGACCGTGAGCTAGCTCTTCAGGGTAGGCTGTGTTGGACCGAAGAGCAGGGCTAGCTCTTCAGGGTAGGCTCGGAATCGAAAATCAAGCAAGAATTTGGCTTTCCAGCCCGTGGGGAACAGGAATATGTGTTTCTTTTTCATTTCTGAGGTGTTTGTCAAAAGTGATGTTTTTGGGCTGAATTGAGAAATAAGGCGAATGCTGTGTTAGACCGTGAGCTAGCTCTTCAGGGTAGGCTCGGAATCGAAAATCAAGCGAGAATTTGGCTTTTCAGCCCGTGGGGAACAGGAATATGTGTTTCATTTTCATTTCTGAGGTGTTTGTCAAAAGTCATCTTTTTTGGCTGTATTGAGTCCTAAGGCGAATGCACTGTTAGACTTTGGGCTAGCTCTTCAGGGTAGTCTCGGAATCGAAAATCAAGCGAGAATTCAGCTTTCCAGCCCATGGGGAACAGGAATATGTGTTTCATTTTCATTTCTGAGGTGTTTGTCAAAAGTCATGTTTTTTGGCTGTATTGAGTCCTAAGGCGAATGCAGTTAGACTTTGGGCTAGCTCTTCAGGGTAGGCTCAGAATCGAAAATCAAGCGAGAATTCGGCTTTCCAGCCCGTGGGGAACAGGAATATGTGTTTCTTTTTCATTTCTGAGGTGTTTTTCAAAAGTGATGTTTTTGGGCTGAATTTAGAAATTAGGCGAATGCTGTGTTAGACCTTGGGCTAGCTCTTCAGGAAAAGGTCGGAATCAAAAATCAAGCGAGAATTTGGCTTTCCGGCCTGTGGGTTACAGGAATATGTGTTTCATTTTCATTTCTGAGGTGTTTGTCAAAAGTCATATTTTTGGCTGTATTGAGTCCTAAGGCGAATGCTGTGTTAGACTTTGGGCTAGCTCTTCAGGGTAGGCTCGGAATCGAAAATCAAGCAAGAATTTGGCTTTCCAGCCCGTGGGGAACAGGAATATGTGTTTCTTTTTCATTTCTGAGGTGTTTGTAAAAAGTGATGTTTTGGGGCTGAATTGAGAAATAAGGCGAATGCTGTGTTAGACCGTGAGCTAGCTCTTCAGGGTAGGCTCGGAATCGAAAATCAAGCGAGAATTTGGCTTTCCAGCCCATGGGGAACAGGAATATGTGTTTCATTTTCATTTCTGAGGTGTTTGTCAAAAGTCATGTTTTTTGGCTGTATTGAGTCCTAAGGCGAAAGCAGTTAGACTTTGGGCTAGCTCTTCAGGGTAGGCTCAGAATCGAAAATCAAGCGAGAATTCGGCTTTCCAGCTCGTGGGGAACAGGAATATGTGTTTCTTTTTCATTTCTGAGGTGTTTTTCAAAAGTGATGTTTTTGGGCTGAATTTAGAAATTAGGCGAATGCTGTGTTAGACCTTGGGCTAGCTCTTCAGGAAAAGGTCGGAATCAAAAATCAAGCGAGAATTTGGCTTTCCGGCCTGTGGGGAACAGGAATATGTGTTTCATTTTCATTTCTGAGGTGTTTGTCAAAAGTCATATTTTTGGCTGTATTGAGTCCTAAGGCGAATGCTGTGTTAGACTTTGGGCTAGCTCTTCAGGGTAGGCTCGGAATCGAAAATCAAGCGAGAATTTGGCTTTCCAGCCTGTGGGGAACAGGAATATGTGTTTCTTTTTCATTTCTGAGGTGTTTTTCAAAAGTGATGTTTTTGGGCTGAATTTAGAAATTAGGCGAATGCTGTGTTAGACCTTGGGCTAGCTCTTCAGGAAAAGGTCGGAATCAAAAATCAAGCGAGAATTTGGCTTTCCGGCCTGTGGGGAACAGGAATATGTGTTTCATTTTCATTTCTGAGGTGTTTGTCAAAAGTCATATTTTTGGCTGTATTGAGTCCTAAGGCGAATGCTGTGTTAGACTTCCTACCTCTTCAGGGTAGGCTCGGAATCGAAAATCAAGCAAGAATTTGGCTTTCCAGCCCGTGGGGAACAGGAATATGTGTTTCTTTTTCATTTCTGAGGTGTTTGTCAAAAGTGATGTTTTTGGGCTGAATTGAGAAATAAGGCGAATGCTGTGTTAGACCGTGAGCTAGGTCTTCAGGGTAGGCTCGGAATCGAAAATCAAGCGAGAATTCGGCTTTCCAGCCCGTGGGGAACAGGAATATGTGTTTCATTTTCATTTCTGAGGTGTTTGTCAAAAGTCATGTTTTTGGGTTGTATTGAGTCCTAAGGCGAATGCACTGTTAGACTTTGGGCTAGCTCTTCAGGGTAGGCTCGGAATCGAAAATCAAGCGAGAATTCGGCTTTCCAGCCCATGGGGAACAGGAATATGTGTTTCATTTTCATTTCTGAGGTGTTTGTCAAAAGTCATGTTTTTTGGCTGTATTGAGTCCTAAGGCGAATGCAGTTAGACTTTGGGCTAGCTCTTCAGGGTAGGCTCAGAATCGAAAATCAAGCGAGAATTCGGCTTTCCAGCCCGTGGGGAACAGGAATATGTGTTTCTTTTTCATTTCTGAGGTGTTTTTCAAAAGTGATGTTTTTGGGCTGAATTTAGAAATTAGGCGAATGCTGTGTTAGACCTTGGGCTAGCTCTTCAGGAAAAGGTCGGAATCAAAAATCAAGCGAGAATTTGGCTTTCCGGCCTGTGGGGAACAGGAATATGTGTTTCTTTTTCATTTCTGAGGTGTTTGTCAAAAGTGATGTTTTTGGGCTGAATTGAGAAATAAGGCGAATGCTGTGTTAGACCGTGAGCTAGCTCTTCAGGGTAGGCTCGGAATCGAAAATCAAGTGAGAATTCGGCTTTCCAGCCCGTGGGGAACAGGAATATGTGTTTCATTTTCATTTCTGAGGTGTTTGTCAAAAGTCATGTTTTTTGGCTGTATTGAGTCCTAAGGCGAATGCACTGTTAGACTTTGGGCTAGCTCTTCAGGGTAGGCTCGGAATCGAAAATCAAGCGAGAATTCGGCTTTCCAGCCCATGGGGAACAGGAATATGTGTTTCATTTTCATTTCTGAGGTGTTTGTCAAAAGTCATGTTTTTTGGCTGTATTGAGTCCTAAGGCGAATGCAGTTAGACTTTGGGCTAGCTCTTCAGGGTAGGCTCAGAATCGAAAATCAAGCGAGAATTCGGCTTTCCAGCCCGTGGGGAACAGGAATATGTGTTTCTTTTTCATTTCTGAGGTGTTTTTCAAAAGTGATGTTTTTGGGCTGAATTTAGAAATTAGGCGAATGCTGTGTTAGACCTTGGGCTAGCTCTTCAGGAAAAGGTCGGAATCAAAAATCAAGCGAGAATTTGGCTTTCCGGCCTGTGGGGAACAGGAATATGTGTTTCATTTTCATTTCTGAGGTGTTTGTCAAAAGTCATATTTTTGGCTGTATTGAGTCCTAAGGCGAATGCTGTGTTAGACTTTGGGCTAGCTCTTCAGGGTAGGCTCGGAATCGAAAATCAAGCAAGAATTTGGCTTTCCAGCCCGTGGGGAACAGGAATATGTGTTTCTTTTTCATTTCTGAGGTGTTTGTCAAAAGTGATGTTTTTGGGCTGAATTGAGAAATAAGGCGAATGCTGTGTTAGACCGTGAGCTAGCTCTTCAGGGTAGGCTCGGAATCGAAAATCAAGCGAGAATTTGGCTTTCCAGCCCATGGGGAACAGGAATATGTGTTTCATTTTCATTTCTGAGGTGTTTGTCAAATGTCATGTTTTTTGGCTGTATTGAGTCCTAAGGCGAATGCAGTTAGACTTTGGGCTAGCTCTTCAGGGTAGGCTCAGAATCGAAAATCAAGCGAGAATTCGGCTTTCCAGCCCGGGGGGAACAGGAATATGTGTTTCTTTTTCATTTCTGAGGTGTTTGTCAAAAGTGATGTTTTTGGGCTGAATTTAGAAATTAGGCGAATGCTGTGTTAGACTTTGGGCTAGCTCTTCAGGGTAGGCTCAGAATCGAAAATCAAGCGAGAATTCGGCTTTCCAGCCCGTGGGGAACTGGAATATGTGTTTCTTTTTCATTTCTGAGGTGTTTTTCAAAAGTGATGTTTTTGGGCTGAATTTAGAAATTAGGCGAATGCTGTGTTAGACCTTGGGCTAGCTCTTCAGGAAAAGGTCGGAATCAAAAATCAAGCGAGAATTTGGCTTTCCGGCCTGTGGGGAACAGGAATATGTGTTTCATTTTCATTTCTGAGGTGTTTGTCAAAAGTCATATTTTTGGCTGTATTGAGTCCTAAGGCGAATGCTGTGTTAGACTTTGGGCTAGCTCTTCAGGGTAGGCTCGGAATCGAAAATCAAGCGAGAATTCGGCTTTCCAGCCTGTGGGGAACAGGAATATGTGTTTCTTTTTCATTTCTGAGGTGTTTGTCAAAAGTCATGTTTTTTGGCTGTATTGAGTCCTAAGGCGAATGCACTGTTAGACTTTGGGCTAGCTCTTCAGGGTAGGCTCGGAATCGAAAATCAAGCGAGAATTCAGCGTTCCAGCCCATGGGGAACAGGAATATGTGTTTCATTTTCATTTCTGAGGTGTTTGTCAAAAGTCATGTTTTTTGGCTGTATTGAGTCCTAAGGCGAATGCAGTTAGACTTTGGGCTAGCTCTTCAGGGTAGGCTCAGAATCGAAAATCAAGCGAGAATTCGGCTTTCCAGCCCGTGGGGAACAGGAATATGTGTTTCTTTTTCATTTCTGAGGTGTTTTTCAAAAGTGATGTTTTTGGGCTGAATTTAGAAATTAGGCGAATGCTGTGTTAGACCTTGGGCTAGCTCTTCAGGAAAAGGTCGGAATCAAAAATCAAGCGAGAATTTGGCTTTCCGGCCTGTGGGGAACAGGAATATGTGTTTCATTTTCATTTCTGAGGTGTTTGTCAAAAGTCATATTTTTGGCTGTATTGAGTCCTAAGGCGAATGCTGTGTTAGACTTTGGGCTAGCTCTTCAGGGTAGGCTCGGAATCGAAAATCAAGCAAGAATTTGGCTTTCCAGCCCGTGGGGAACAGGAATATGTGTTTCTTTTTCATTTCTGAGGTGTTTGTCAAAAGTGATGTTTTTGGGCTGAATTGAGAAATAAGGCGAATGCTGTGTTAGACCGTGAGCTAGCTCTTCAGGGTAGGCTCGGAATCGAAAATCAAGCGAGAATTCGGCTTTCCAGCCCATGGGGAACAGGAATATGTGTTTCATTTTCATTTCTGAGGTGTTTGTCAAAAGTCATGTTTTTTGGCTGTATTGAGTCCTAAGGCGAATGCAGTTAGACTTTGGGCTAGCTCTTCAGGGTAGGCTCAGAATCGAAAATCAAGCGAGAATTCGGCTTTCCAGCCCGTGGGGAACAGGAATATGTGTTTCTTTCTCATTTCTGAGGTGTTTTTCAAAAGTGATGTTTTTGGGCTGAATTTAGAAATTAGGCGAATGCTGTGTTAGACCTTGGGCTAGCTCTTCAGGAAAAGGTCGGAATCAAAAATCAAGCGAGAATTTGGCTTTCCGGCCTGTGGGGAACAGGAATATGTGTTTCTTTTTCATTTCTGAGGTGTTTGTCAAAAGTGATGTTTTTGGGCTGAATTGAGAAATAAGGCGAATGCTGTGTTAGACCGTGAGCTAGCTCTTCAGGGTAGGCTCGGAATCGAAAATCAAGCGAGAATTTGGCTTTCCAGCCCGTGGGGAACAGGAATATGTGTTTCATTTTCATTTCTGAGGTGTTTGTCAAAAGTCATGTTTTTTGGCTGTATTGAGTCCTAAGGCGAATGCACTGTTAGACTTTGGGCTAGCTCTTCAGGGTAGGCTCGGAATCGAAAATCAAGCGAGAATTCGGCTTTCCAGCCCATGGGGAACAGGAATATGTGTTTCATTTTCATTTCTGAGGTGTTTGTCAAAAGTCATGTTTTTTGGCTGTATTGAGTCCTAAGGCGAATGCAGTTAGACTTTGGGCTAGCTCTTCAGGGTAGGCTCAGAATCGAAAATCAAGCGAGAATTCGGCTTTCCAGCCCGTGGGGAACAGGAATATGTGTTTCTTTTTCATTTCTGAGGTGTTTTTCAAAAGTGATGTTTTTGGGCTGAATTTAGAAAATAGGCGAATGCTGTGTTAGACCTTGGGCTAGCTCTTCAGGAAAAGGTCGGAATCAAAAATCAAGCGAGAATTTGGCTTTCCGGCCTGTGGGGAACAGGAATATGTGTTTCATTTTCATTTCTGAGGTGTTTGTCAAAAGTCATATTTTTGGCTGTATTGAGTCCTAAAGCGAATGCACTGTTAGACTTTGGGCTAGCTCTTCAGGGTAGGCTCGGAATCGAAAATCAAGCGAGAATTCGGCTTTCCAGCCCATGGGGAACAGGAATATGTGTTTCATTTTCATTTCTGAGGTGTTTGTCAAAAGTCATGTTTTTTGGCTGTATTGAGTCCTAAGGCGAATGCAGTTAGACTTTGGGCTAGCTCTTCAGGGTAGGCTCAGAATCGAAAATCAAGCGAGAATTCGGCTTTCCAGCCCGTGGGGAACAGGAATATGTGTTTCTTTTTCATTTCTGAGGTGTTTTTCAAAAGTGATGTTTTTGGGCTGAATTTAGAAATTAGGCGAATGCTGTGTTAGACCTTGGGCTAGCTCTTCAGGAAAAGGTCGGAATCAAAAATCAAGCGAGAATTTGGCTTTTCGGCCTGTGGGGAACAGGAATATGTGTTTCATTTTCATTTCTGAGGTGTTTGTCAAAAGTCATATTTTTGGCTGTATTGAGTCCTAAGGCGAATGCTGTGTTAGACTTTGGGCTAGCTCTTCAGGGTAGGCTCGGAATCGAAAATCAAGCAAGAATTTGGCTTTCCAGCCCATGGGGAACAGGAATATGTGTTTCTTTTTCATTTCTGAGGTGTTTTTCAAAAGTGATGTTTTTGGGCTGAATTTAGAAATTAGGCGAATGCTGTGTTAGACCTTGGGCTAGCTCTTCAGGAAAAGGTCGGAATCAAAAATCAAGCGAGAATTTGGCTTTCCGGCCTGTGGGGAACAGGAATATGTGTTTCATTTTCATTTCTGAGGTGTTTGTCAAAAGTCATATTTTTGGCTGTATTGAGTCCTAAGGCGAATGCTGTGTTAGACTTTGGGCTAGCTCTTCAGGGTAGGCTCGGAATCGAAAATCAAGCAAGAATTTGGCTTTCCAGCCCGTGGGGAACAGGAATATGTGTTTCTTTTTCATTTCTGAGGTGTTTGTCAAAAGTGATGTTTTTGGGCTGAATTGAGAAATAAGGCGAATGCTGTGTTAGACCGTGAGCTAGCTCTTCAGGGTAGGCTCGGAATCGAAAATCAAGCGAGAATTTAGCTTTCCAGCCCGTGGGGAACAGGAATATGTGTTTCATTTTCATTTCTGAGGTGTTTGTCAAAAGTCATGTTTTTTGGCTGTATTGAGTCCTAAGGCGAATGCAGTGTTAGACTTTGGGCTAGCTCTTCAGGGTAGGCTCGGAATCGAAAATCAAGCGAGAATTCGGCTTTCCAGCCCATGTGGAACAGGAATATGTGTTTCTTTTTCATTTCTGAGGTGTTTTTCAAAAGTGATGTTTTTGGGCTGAATTTAGAAATTAGGCGAATGCTGTGTTAGACCTTGGGCTAGCTCTTCAGGAAAAGGTCGGAATCAAAAATCAAGCGAGAATTTGGCTTTCCGGCCTGTGGGGAACAGGAATATGTGTTTCATTTTCATTTCTGAGGTGTTTGTCAAAAGTGATATTTTTGGCTGTATTGAGTCCTAAGGCGAATGCTGTGTTAGACTTTGGGCTAGCTCTTCAGGGTAGGCTCGGAATCGAAAATCAAGCGAGAATTCGGCTTTCCAGCCCATGGGGAACTGGAATATGTGTTTCATTTTCATTTCTGAGGTGTTTGTCAAAAGTCATGTTTTTTGGCTGTATTGAGACCTAAGGCGAATGCAGTGTTAGACTTTGGGCTAGCTCTTCAGGGTAGGCTCAGAATCGAAAATCAAGCGAGAATTCGGCTTTCCAGCCCGTGGGGAACAGGAATATGTGTTTCTTTTTCATTTCTGAGGTGTTTGTCAAAAGTGATGTTTTTGGGCTGAATTGAGAAATAAGGCGAATGCTGTGTTAGACCGTGAGCTAGCTCTTCAGGGTAGGCTCGGAATCGAAAATCAAGCGAGAATTCGGCTTTTCAGCCCGTGGGGAACAGGAATATGTGTTTCATTTTCATTTCTGAGGTGTTTGTCAAAAGTCATGTTTTTTGGCTGTATTGAGTCCTAAGGCGAATGCACTGTTAGACTTTGGGCTAGCTCTTCAGGGTAGGCTCGGAATCGAAAATCAAGCGAGAATTCAGCTTTCCAGCCCATGGGGAACAGGAATATGTGTTTCATTTTCATTTCTGAGGTGTTTGTCAAAAGTCATGTTTTTTGGCTGTATTGAGTCCTAAGGCGAATGCAGTTAGACTTTGGGCTAGCTCTTCAGGGTAGGCTCAGAATCGAAAATCAAGCGAGAATTCGGCTTTCCAGCTCGTGGGGAACAGGAATATGTGTTTCTTTTTCATTTCTGAGGTGTTTTTCAAAAGTGATGTTTTTGGGCTGAATTTAGAAATTAGGCGAATGCTGTGTTAGACCTTGGGCTAGCTCTTCAGGAAAAGGTCGGAATCAAAAATCAAGCGAGAATTTGGCTTTCCGGCCTGTGGGGAACAGGAATATGTGTTTCATTTTCATTTCTGAGGTGTTTGTTAAAAGTCATATTTTTGGCTGTATTGAGTCCTAAGGCGAATGCTGTGTTAGACTTTGGGCTAGCTCTTCAGGGTAGGCTCGGAATCGAAAATCAAGCAAGAATTTGGCTTTCCAGCCCGTGGGGAACAGGAATATGTGTTTCTTTTTCATTTCTGAGGTGTTTGTCAAAAGTGATGTTTTTGGGCTGAATTGAGAAATAAGGCGAATGCTGTGTTAGACCGTGAGCTAGCTCTTCAGGGTAGGCTCGGAATCGAAAATCAGGCGAGAATTCGGCTTTCCAGCCCGTGGGGAACAGGAATATGTGTTTCATTTTCATTTCTGAGGTGTTTGTCAAAAGTCATGTTTTTTGGCTGTATTGAGTCCTAAGGCGAATGCACTGTTAGACTTTGGGCTAGCTCTTCAGGGTAGGCTCGGAATCGAAAATCAAGCAAGAATTCGGCTTTCCAGCCCGTGGGGAACAGGAATATGTGTTTCTTTTTCATTTCTGAGGTGTTTGTCAAAAGTGATGTTTTTGGGCTGAATTGAGAAATAAGGCGAATGCTGTGTTAGACCGTGAGCTAGCTCTTCAGGGTAGGCTCGGAATCGAAAATCAAGCGAGAATTCGGCTTTTCAGCCCGTGGGGAACAGGAATATGTGTTTCATTTTCATTTCTGAGGTGTTTGTCAAAAGTCATGTTTTTTGGCTGTATTGAGTCCTAAGGCGAATGCACTGTTAGACTTTGGGCTAGCTCTTCAGGGTAGGCTCGGAATCGAAAATCAAGCGAGAATTCAGCTTTCCAGCCCATGGGGAACAGGAATATGTGTTTCATTTTCATTTCTGAGGTGTTTGTCAAAAGTCATGTTTTTTGGCTGTATTGAGTCCTAAGGCGAATGCAGTTAGACTTTGGGCTAGCTCTTCAGGGTAGGCTCAGAATCGAAAATCAAGCGAGAATTCGGCTTTCCAGCTCGTGGGGAACAGGAATATGTGTTTCTTTTTCATTTCTGAGGTGTTTTTCAAAAGTGATGTTTTTGGGCTGAATTTAGAAATTAGGCGAATGCTGTGTTAGACCTTGGGCTAGCTCTTCAGGAAAAGGTCGGAATCAAAAATCAAGCGAGAATTTGGCTTTCCGGCCTGTGGGGAACAGGAATATGTGTTTCATTTTCATTTCTGAGGTGTTTGTTAAAAGTCATATTTTTGGCTGTATTGAGTCCTAAGGCGAATGCTGTGTTAGACTTTGGGCTAGCTCTTCAGGGTAGGCTCGGAATCGAAAATCAAGCAAGAATTTGGCTTTCCAGCCCGTGGGGAACAGGAATATGTGTTTCTTTTTCATTTCTGAGGTGTTTTTCAAAAGTGATGTTTTTGGGCTGAATTTAGAAATTAGGCGAATGCTGTGTTAGACCTTGGGCTAGCTCTTCAGGAAAAGGTCGGAATCAAAAATCAAGCGAGAATTTGGCTTTCCGGCCTGTGGGGAACAGGAATATGTGTTTCATTTTCATTTCTGAGGTGTTTGTCAAAAGTCATATTTTTGGCTGTATTGAGTCCTAAGGCGAATGCTGTGTTAGACTTTGGGCTAGCTCTTCAGGGTAGGCTCGGAATCGAAAATCAAGCAAGAATTTGGCTTTCCAGCCCGTGGGGAACAGGAATATGTGTTTCTTTTTCATTTCTGAGGTGTTTGTCAAAAGTGATGTTTTTGGGCTGAATTGAGAAATAAGGCGAATGCTGTGTTAGACCGTGAGCTAGCTCTTCAGGGTAGGCTCGGAATCGAAAATCAGGCGAGAATTCGGCTTTCCAGCCCGTGGGGAACAGGAATATGTGTTTCATTTTCATTTCTGAGGTGTTTGTCAAAAGTCATGTTTTTTGGCTGTATTGAGTCCTAAGGCGAATGCACTGTTAGACTTTGGGCTAGCTCTTCAGGGTAGGCTCGGAATCGAAAATCAAGCAAGAATTCGGCTTTCCAGCCCATGGGGAACAGGAATATGTGTTTCATTTTCATTTCTGAGGTGTTTGTCAAAAGTCATGTTTTTTGGCTGTATTGAGTCCTAAGGCGAATGCAGTTAGACTTTGGGCTAGCTCTTCAGGGTAGGCTCAGAATCGAAAATCAAGCGAGAATTCGGCTTTCCAGCCCGTGGGGAACAGGAATATGTGTTTCTTTTTCATTTCTGAGGTGTTTTTCAAAAGTGATGTTTTTGGGCTGAATTTAGAAATTAGGCGAATGCTGTGTTAGACCTTGGGCTAGCTCTTCAGGAAAAGGTCGGAATCAAAAATCAAGCGAGAATTTGGCTTTCCGGCCTGTGGGGAACAGGAATATGTGTTTCATTTTCATTTCTGAGGTGTTTGTCAAAAGTCATATTTTTGGCTGTATTGAGTCCTAAGGCGAATGCTGTGTTAGACTTTGGGCTAGCTCTTCAGGGTAGGCTCGGAATCGAAAATCAAGCGAGAATTCGGCTTTCCAGCCTGTGGGGAACAGGAATATGTGTTTCTTTTTCATTTCTGAGGTGTTTGTCAAAAGTCATGTTTTTTGGCTGTATTGAGTCCTAAGGCGAATGCAGTGTTAGACTTTGGGCTAGCTCTTCAGGGTAGGCTCGGAATCGAAAATCAAGCGAGAATTCGGCTTTCCAGCCCATGGGGAACAGGAATATGTGTTTCATTTTCATTTCTGAGGTGTTTGTCAAAAGTCATGTTTTTTGGCTGTATTGAGTCCTAAGGCGAATGCAGTTAGACTTTGGGCTAGCTCTTCAGGGTAGGCTCAGAATCGAAAATCAAGCGAGAATTCGGCTTTCCAGCCCGTGGGGAACAGGAATATGTGTTTCTTTTTCATTTCTGAGGTGTTTTTCAAAAGTGATGTTTTTGGGCTGAATTTAGAAATTAGGCGAATGCTGTGTTAGATCTTGGGCTAGCTCTTCAGGAAAAGGTCGGAATCAAAAATCAAGCGAGAATTTGGCTTTCCGGCCTGTGGGGAACAGGAATATGTGTTTCATTTTCATTTCTGAGGTGTTTGTCAAAAGTCATATTTTTGGCTGTATTGAGTCCTAAGGCGAATGCTTTGTTAAACTTTGGGCTAGCTCTTCAGGGTAGGCTCGGAATCGAAAATCAAGCGAGAATTTGGCTTTTCAGCCTGTGGGGAACAGGAATATGTGTTTCTTTTTCATTTCTGAGGTGTTTGTCAAAAGTGATGTTTTTGGGCTGAATTGAGAAATAAGGCGAATGCTGTGTTAGACCGTGAGCTAGCTCTTCAGGGTAGGCTCGGAATCGAAAATCAAGCGAGAATTCGGCTTTCCAGCCTGTGGGGAACAGGAATATGTGTTTCATTTTCATTTCTGAGGTGTTTGTCAAAAGTCATGTTTTTTGGCTGTATTGAGTCCTAAGGCGAATGCAGTGTTAGACTTTGGGCTAGCTCTTCAGGGTAGGCTCAGAATCGAAAATCAAGCGAGAATTCGGCTTTCCAGCCCGTGGGGAACTGGAATATGTGTTTCTTTTTCATTTCTGAGGTGTTTGTCAAAAGTGATGTTTTTGGGCTGAATTGAGAAATAAGGCGAATGCTGTGTTAGACCGTGAGCTAGCTCTTCAGGGTAGGCTCGGAATCGAAAATCAAGCGAGAATTCGGCTTTTCAGCCCGTGGGGAACAGGAATATGTGTTTCATTTTCATTTCTGAGGTGTTTGTCAAAAGTCATGTTTTTTGGCTGTATTGAGTCCTAAGGCGAATGCACTGTTAGACTTTGGGCTAGCTCTTCAGGGTAGGCTCGGAATCGAAAATCAAGCGAGAATTCAGCTTTCCAGCCCATGGGGAACAGGAATATGTGTTTCATTTTCATTTCTGAGGTGTTTGTCAAAAGTCATGTTTTTTGGCTGTATTGAGTCCTAAGGCGAATGCAGTTAGACTTTGGGCTAGCTCTTCAGGGTAGGCTCAGAATCGAAAATCAAGCGAGAATTCGGCTTTCCAGCCCGTGGGGAACAGGAATATGTGTTTCTTTTTCATTTCTGAGGTGTTTTTCAAAAGTGATGTTTTTGGGCTGAATTTAGAAATTAGGCGAATGCTGTGTTAGACCTTGGGCTAGCTCTTCAGGAAAAGGTCGGAATCAAAAATCAAGCGAGAATTTGGCTTTCCGGCCTGTGGGGAACAGGAATATGTGTTTCATTTTCATTTCTGAGGTGTTTGTCAAAAGTCATATTTTTGGCTGTATTGAGTCCTAAGGCGAATGCTGTGTTAGACTTTGGGCTAGCTCTTCAGGGTAGGCTCGGAATCGAAAATCAAGCAAGAATTTGGCTTTCCAGCCCGTGGGGAACAGGAATATGTGTTTCTTTTTCATTTCTGAGGTGTTTGTCAAAAGTGATGTTTTTGGGCTGAATTGAGAAATAAGGCGAATGCTGTGTTAGACCGTGAGCTAGCTCTTCAGGGTAGGCTCGGAATCGAAAATCAAGCGAGAATTCGGCTTTCCAGCCCATGGGGAACAGGAATATGTGTTTCATTTTCATTTCTGAGGTGTTTGTCAAAAGTCATGTTTTTTGGCTGTATTGAGTCCTAAGGCGAATGCAGTTAGACTTTGGGCTAGCTCTTCAGGGTAGGCTCAGAATCGAAAATCAAGCGAGAATTCGGCTTTCCAGCCCGTGGGGAACAGGAATATGTGTTTCTTTTTCATTTCTGAGGTGTTTTTCAAAAGTGATGTTTTTGGGCTGAATTTAGAAATTAGGCGAATGCTGTGTTAGACCTTGGGCTAGCTCTTCAGGAAAAGGTCGGAATCAAAAATCAAGCGAGAATTTGGCTTTCCGGCCTGTGGGGAACAGGAATATGTGTTTCTTTTTCATTTCTGAGGTGTTTGTCAAAAGTGATGTTTTTGGGCTGAATTGAGAAATAAGGCGAATGCTGTGTTAGACCGTGAGCTAGCTCTTCAGGGTAGGCTCGGAATCGAAAATCAAGCGAGAATTCGGCTTTCCAGCCCGTGGGGAACAGGAATATGTGTTTCATTTTCATTTCTGAGGTGTTTGTCAAAAGTCATGTTTTTTGGCTGTATTGAGTCCTAAGGCGAATGCACTGTTAGACTTTGGGCTAGCTCTTCAGGGTAGGCTCAGAATCGAAAATCAAGCGAGAATTCGGCTTTCCAGCCCGTGGGGAACAGGAATATGTGTTTCTTTTTCATTTCTGAGGTGTTTTTCAAAAGTGATGTTTTTGGGCTGAATTTAGAAATTAGGCGAATGCTGTGTTAGACCTTGGGCTAGCTCTTCAGGAAAAGGTCGGAATCAAAAATCAAGCGAGAATTTGGCTTTCCGGCCTGTGGGGAACAGGAATATGTGTTTCATTTTCATTTCTGAGGTGTTTGTCAAAAGTCATATTTTTGGCTGTATTGAGTCCTAAGGCGAATGCTGTGTTAGACTTTGGGCTAGCTCTTCAGGGTAGGCTCGGAATCGAAAATCAAGCAAGAATTTGGCTTTCCAGCCCGTGGGGAACAGGAATATGTGTTTCTTTTTCATTTCTGAGGTGTTTGTCAAAAGTGATGTTTTTGGGCTGAATTGAGAAATAAGGCGAATGCTGTGTTAGACCGTGAGCTAGCTCTTCAGGGTAGGCTCGGAATCGAAAATCAAGCGAGAATTTGGCTTTCCGGCCTGTGGGGAACAGGAATATGTGTTTCATTTTCATTTCTGAGGTGTTTGTCAAAAGTCATATTTTTGGCTGTATTGAGTCCTAAGGCGAATGCTGTGTTAGACTTTGGGCTAGCTCTTCAGGGTAGGCTCGGAATCGAAAATCAAGCAAGAATTTGGCTTTCCAGCCCGTGGGGAACAGGAATATGAGTTTCTTTTTCATTTCTGAGGTGTTTGTCAAAAGTGATGTTTTTGGGCTGAATTGAGAAATAAGGCGAATGCTGTGTTAGACCGTGAGCTAGCTCTTCAGGGTAGGCTCGGAATCGAAAATCAAGCGAGAATTCGGCTTTCCAGCCCGTGGGGAACAGGAATATGTGTTTCATTTTCATTTCTGAGGTGTTTGTCAAAAGTCATGTTTTTTGGCTGTATTGAGTCCTAAGGCGAATGCACTGTTAGACTTTGGGCTAGCTCTTCAGGGTAGGCTCGGAATCGAAAATCAAGCGAGAATTCAGCTTTCCAGCCCATGGGGAACAGGAATATGTGTTTCATTTTCATTTCTGAGGTGTTTGTCAAAAGTCATGTTTTTTGGCTGTATTGAGTCCTAAGGCGAATGCAGTTAGACTTTGGGCTAGCTCTTCAGGGTAGGCTCAGAATCGAAAATCAAGCGAGAATTCGGCTTTCCAGCCCGTGGGGAACAGGAATATGTGTTTCTTTTTCATTTCTGAGGTGTTTTTCAAAAGTGATGTTTTTGGGCTGAATTTAGAAATTAGGCGAATGCTGTGTTAGACCTTGGGCTAGCTCTTCAGGAAAAGGTCGGAATCAAAAATCAAGCGAGAATTTGGCTTTCCGGCCTGTGGGGAACAGGAATATGTGTTTCATTTTCATTTCTGAGGTGTTTGTCAAAAGTCATATTTTTGGCTGTATTGAGTCCTAAGGCGAATGCTGTGTTAGACTTTGGGCTAGCTCTTCAGGGTAGGCTCGGAATCGAAAATCAAGCAAGAATTTGGCTTTCCAGCCCGTGGGGAACAGGAATATGTGTTTCTTTTTCATTTCTGAGGTGTTTGTCAAAAGTGATGTTTTTGGGCTGAATTGAGAAATAAGGCGAATGCTGTGTTAGACCGTGAGCTAGCTCTTCAGGGTAGGCTCGGAATCGAAAATCAAGCGAGAATTCGGCTTTCCAGCCCGTGGGGAACAGGAATATGTGTTTCATTTTCATTTCTGAGGTGTTTGTCAAAAGTCATGTTTTTTGGCTGTATTGAGTCCTAAGGCGAATGCACTGTTAGACTTTGGGCTAGCTCTTCAGGGTAGGCTCAGAATCGAAAATCAAGCGAGAATTCGGCTTTCCAGCCCGTGGGGAACAGGAATATGTGTTTCTTTTTCATTTCTGAGGTGTTTTTCAAAAGTGATGTTTTTGGGCTGAATTTAGAAATTAGGCGAATGCTGTGTTAGACCTTGGGCTAGCTCTTCAGGAAAAGGTCGGAATCAAAAATCAAGCGAGAATTTGGCTTTCCGGCCTGTGGGGAACAGGAATATGTGTTTCATTTTCATTTCTGAGGTGTTTGTCAAAAGTCATATTTTTGGCTGTATTGAGTCCTAAGGCGAATGCTGTGTTAGACTTTGGGCTAGCTCTTCAGGGTAGGCTCGGAATCGAAAATCAAGCAAGAATTTGGCTTTCCAGCCCGTGGGGAACAGGAATATGTGTTTCTTTTTCATTTCTGAGGTGTTTGTCAAAAGTGATGTTTTTGGGCTGAATTGAGAAATAAGGCGAATGCTGTGTTAGACCGTGAGCTAGCTCTTCAGGGTAGGCTCGGAATCGAAAATCAAGCGAGAATTTGGCTTTCCAGCCCGTGGGGAACAGGAATATGTGTTTCATTTTCATTTCTGAGGTGTTTGTCAAAAGTCATGTTTTTTGGCTGTATTGAGTCCTAAGGCGAATGCAGTTAGACTTTGGGCTAGCTCTTCAGGGTAGGCTCAGAATCGAAAATCAAGTGAGAATTCGGCTTTCCAGCCCGTGGGGAACAGGAATATGTGTTTCTTTTTCATTTCTGAGGTGTTTTTCAAAAGTGATGTTTTTGGGCTGAATTTAGAAATTAGGCGAATGCTGTGTTAGACCTTCGGCTAGCTCTTCAGGAAAAGGTCGGAATCAAAAATCAAGCGAGAATTTGGCTTTCCGGCCTGTGGGGAACAGGAATATGTGTTTCATTTTCATTTCTGAGGTGTTTGTCAAAAGTCATATTTTTGGCTGTATTGAGTCCTAAGGCGAATGCTGTGTTAGACTTTGGGCTAGCTCTTCAGGGTAGGCTCGGAATCAAAAATCAAGCAAGAATTTGGCTTTCCAGCCCGTGGGGAACAGGAATATGAGTTTCTTTTTCATTTCTGAGGTGTTTGTCAAAAGTGATGTTTTTGGGCTGAATTGAGAAATAAGGCGAATGCTGTGTTAGACCGTGAGCTAGCTCTTCAGGGTAGGCTCGGAATCGAAAATCAAGCGAGAATTCAGCTTTCCAGCCCGTGGGGAACAGGAATATGTGTTTCATTTTCATTTCTGAGGTGTTTGTCAAAAGTCATGTTTTTTGGCTGTATTGAGTCCTAAGGCGAATGCACTGTTAGACTTTGGGCTAGCTCTTCAGGGTAGGCTCGGAATCGAAAATCAAGCGAGAATTCGGCTTTCCAGCCCATGGGGTACAGGAATATGTGTTTCATTTTCATTTCTGAGGTGTTTGTCAAAAGTCATGTTTTTTGGCTGTATTGAGTCCTAAGGCGAATGCAGTTAGACTTTGGGCTAGCTCTTCAGGGTAGGCTCAGAATCGAAAATCAAGCGAGAATTCGGCTTTCCAGCCCGTGGGGAACAGGAATATGTGTTTCTTTTTCATTTCTGAGGTGTTTTTCAAAAGTGATGTTTTTGGGCTGAATTTAGAAATTAGGCGAATGCTGTGTTAGACCTTGGGCTAGCTCTTCAGGAAAAGGTCGGAATCAAAAATCAAGCGAGAATTTGGCTTTCCGGCCTGTGGGGAACAGGAATATGTGTTTCATTTTCATTTCTGAGGTGTTTGTCAAAAGTCATATTTTTGGCTGTATTGAGTCCTAAGGCGAATGCTGTGTTAGACTTTGGGCTAGCTCTTCAGGGTAGGCTCGGAATCGAAAATCAAGCAAGAATTTGGCTTTCCAGCCCGTGGGGAACAGGAATATGTGTTTCTTTTTCATTTCTGAGGTGTTTTTCAAAAGTGATGTTTTTGGGCTGAATTTAGAAATTAGGCGAATGCTGTGTTAGACCTTGGGCTAGCTCTTCAGGAAAAGGTCGGAATCAAAAATCAAGCGAGAATTTGGCTTTCCGGCCTGTGGGGAACAGGAATATGTGTTTCATTTTCATTTCTGAGGTGTTTGTGAAAAGTCATATTTTTGGCTGTATTGAGTCCTAAGGCGAATGCTGTGTTAGACTTTGGGCTAGCTCTTCAGGGTAGGCTCGGAATCGAAAATCAAGCAAGAATTTGGCTTTCCAGCCCGTGGGGAACAGGAATATGTGTTTCTTTTTCATTTCTGAGGTGTTTGTCAAAAGTGATGTTTTTGGGCTGAATTGAGAAATAAGGCGAATGCTGTGTTAGACCGTGAGCTAGCTCTTCAGGGTAGGCTCGGAATCGAAAATCAAGCGAGAATTTGGCTTTCCAGCCCGTGGGGAACAGGAATATGTGTTTCATTTTCATTTCTGAGGTGTTTGTCAAAAGTCATGTTTTTTGGCTGTATTGAGTCCTAAGGCGAATGCACTGTTAGACTTTGGGCTAGCTCTTCAGGGTAGGCTCGGAATCGAAAATCAAGCGAGAATTCGGCTTTCCAGCCCGTGGGGAACAGGAATATGTGTTTCTTTTTCATTTCTGAGGTGTTTTTCAAAAGTGATGTTTTTGGGCTGAATTTAGAAATTAGGCGAATGCTGTGTTAGACCTTGGGCTAGCTCTTCAGGAAAAGGTCGGAATCAAAAATCAAGCGAGAATTTGGCTTTCCGGCCTGTGGGGAACAGGAATATGTGTTTCATTTTCATTTCTGAGGTGTTTGTCAAAAGTCATATTTTTGGCTGTATTGAGTCCTAAGGCGAATGCTGTGTTAGACTTTGGGCTAGCTCTTCAGGGTAGGCTCGGAATCGAAAATCAAGCAAGAATTTGGCTTTCCAGCCCGTGGGGAACAGGAATATGAGTTTCTTTTTCATTTCTGAGGTGTTTGTCAAAAGTGATGTTTTTGGGCTGAATTGAGAAATAAGGCGAATGCTGTGTTAGACCGTGAGCTAGCTCTTCAGGGTAGGCTCGGAATCGAAAATCAAGCGAGAATTCGGCTTTCCAGCCCGTGGGGAACAGGAATATGTGTTTCATTTTCATTTCTGAGGTGTTTGTCAAAAGTCATGTTTTTTGGCTGTATTGAGTCCTAAGGCGAATGCACTGTTAGACTTTGGGCTAGCTCTTCAGGGTAGGCTCGGAATCGAAAATCAAGCGAGAATTCGGCTTTCCAGCCCATGGGGAACAGGAATATGTGTTTCATTTTCATTTCTGAGGTGTTTGTCAAAAGTCATGTTTTTTGGCTGTATTGAGTCCTAAGGCGAATGCAGTTAGACTTTGGGCTAGCTCTTCAGGGTAGGCTCAGAATCGAAAATCAAGCGAGAATTCGGCTTTCCAGCCCGTGGGGAACAGGAATATGTGTTTCTTTTTCATTTCTGAGGTGTTTTTCAAAAGTGATGTTTTTGGGCTGAATTTAGAAATTAGGCGAATGCTGTGTTAGACCTTGGGCTAGCTCTTCAGGAAAAGGTCGGAATCAAAAATCAAGCGAGAATTTGGCTTTCCGGCCTGTGGGGAACAGGAATATGTGTTTCATTTTCATTTCTGAGGTGTTTGTCAAAAGTCATGTTTTTTGGCTGTATTGAGTCCTAAGGCGAATGCTGTGTTAGACTTTGGGCTAGCTCTTCAGGGTAGGCTCAGAATCGAAAATCAAGCGAGAATTCGGCTTTCCAGCCCGTGGGGAACAGGAATATGTGTTTCTTTTTCATTTCTGAGGTGTTTTTCAAAAGTGATGTTTTTGGGCTGAATTTAGAAATTAGGCAAATGCTGTGTTAGACCTTGGGCTAGCTCTTCAGGAAAAGGTCGGAATCAAAAATCAAGCGAGAATTTGGCTTTCCGGCCTGTGGGGAACAGGAATATGTGTTTCATTTTCATTTCTGAGGTGTTTGTCAAAAGTCATATTTTTGGCTGTATTGAGTCCTAAGGCGAATGCTGTGTTAGACTTTGGGCTAGCTCTTCAGGGTAGGCTCGGAATCGAAAATCAAGCGAGAATTCGGCTTTCCAGCCTGTGGGGAACAGGAATATGTGTTTCTTTTTCATTTCTGAGGTGTTTGTCAAAAGTCATGTTTTTTGGCTGTATTGAGTCCTAAGGCGAATGCAGTGTTAGACTTTGGGCTAGCTCTTCAGGGTAGGCTCGGAATCGAAAATCAAGCGAGAATTCGGCTTTCCAGCCCATGTGGAACAGGAATATGTGTTTCATTTTCATTTCTGAGGTGTTTGTCAAAAGTCATGTTTTTTGGCTGTATTGAGTCCTAAGGCGAATGCAGTTAGACTTTGGGCTAGCTCTTCAGGGTAGGCTCAGAATCGAAAATCAAGCGAGAATTTGGCTTTCCAGCCCGTGGGGAACAGGAATATGTGTTTCTTTTTCATTTCTGAGGTGTTTTTCAAAAGTGATGTTTTTGGACTGAATTTAGAAATTAGGCGAATGCTGTGTTAGACCTTGGGCTAGCTCTTCAGGAAAAGGTCGGAATCAAAAATCAAGCGAGAATTTGGCTTTCCGGCCTGTGGGGAACAGGAATATGTGTTTCATTTTCATTTCTGAGGTGTTTGTCAAAAGTCATATTTTTGGCTGTATTGAGTCCTAAGGCGAATGCTGTGTTAGACTTTGGGCTAGCTCTTCAGGGTAGGCTCGGAATCGAAAATCAAGCAAGAATTTGGCTTTTCAGCCTGTGGGGAACAGGAATATGTGTTTCTTTTTCATTTCTGAGGTGTTTGTCAAAAGTGATGTTTTTGGGCTGAATTGAGAAATAAGGCGAATGCTGTGTTAGACCGTGAGCTAGCTCTTCAGGGTAGGCTCGGAATCGAAAATCAAGCGAGAATTCGGATTTCCAGCCCGTGGGGAACAGGAATATGTGTTTCATTTTCATTTCTGAGGTGTTTGTCAAAAGTCATGTTTTTTGGCTGTATTGAGTCCTAAGGCGAATGCAGTGTTAGACTTTGGGCTAGCTCTTCAGGGTAGGCTCGGAATCGAAAATCAAGCGAGAATTCGGCTTTCCAGCCCATGGGGAACAGGAATATGTGTTTCTTTTTCATTTCTGAGGTGTTTTTCAAAAGTGATGTTTTTGGGCTGAATTTAGAAATTAGGCGAATGCTGTGTTAGACCTTGGGCTAGCTCTTCAGGAAAAGGTCGGAATCAAAAATCAAGCGAGAATTTGGCTTTCCGGCCTGTGGGGAACAGGAATATGTGTTTCTTTTTCATTTCTGAGGTGTTTGTCAAAAGTGATGTTTTTGGGCTGAATTGAGAAATAAGGCGAATTCTGTGTTAGACCGTGAGCTAGCTCTTCAGGGTAGGCTCGGAATCGAAAATCAAGCGAGAATTCGGCTTTTCAGCCCGTGGGGAACAGGAATATGTGTTTCATTTTCATTTCTGAGGTGTTTGTCAAAAGTCATGTTTTTTGGCTGTATTGAGTCCTAAGGCGAATGCAGTTAGACTTTGGGCTAGCTCTTCAGGGTAGGCTCAGAATCGAAAATCAAGCGAGAATTCGGCTTTCCAGCCCGTGGGGAACAGGAATATGTGTTTCTTTTTCATTTCTGAGGTGTTTTTCAAAAGTGATGTTTTTGGGCTGAATTTAGAAATTAGGCGAATGCTGTGTTAGACCTTGGGCTAGCTCTTCAGGAAAAGGTCGGAATCAAAAATCAAGCGAGAATTTGGCTTTCCGGCCTGTGGGGAACAGGAATATGTGTTTCATTTTCATTTCTGAGGTGTTTGTCAAAAGTCATATTTTTGGCTGTATTGAGTCCTAAGGCGAATGCTGTGTTAGACTTTGGGCTAGCTCTTCAGGGTAGGCTCGGAATCGAAAATCAAGCGAGAATTCGGCTTTCCAGCCCGTGGGGAACAGGAATATGTGTTTCATTTTCATTTCTGAGGTGTTTGTCAAAAGTCATGTTTTTTGGCTGTATTGAGTCCTAAGGCGAATGCACTGTTAGACTTTGGGCTAGCTCTTCAGGGTAGGCTCGGAATCGAAAATCAAGCAAGAATTTGGCTTTCCAGCCCGTGGGGAACAGGAATATGAGTTTCTTTTTCATTTCTGAGGTGTTTGTCAAAAGTGATGTTTTTGGGCTGAATTGAGAAATAAGGCGAATGCTGTGTTAGACCGTGAGCTAGCTCTTCAGGGTAGGCTCGGAATCGAAAATCAAGCGAGAATTCGGCTTTCCAGCCCGTGGGGAACAGGAATATGTGTTTCATTTTCATTTCTGAGGTGTTTGTCAAAAGTCATGTTTTTTGGCTGTATTGAGTCCTAAGGCGAATGCACTGTTAGACTTTGGGCTAGCTCTTCAGGGTAGGCTCGGAATCGAAAATCAAGCGAGAATTCGGCTTTCCAGCCCATGGGGAACAGGAATATGTGTTTCATTTTCATTTCTGAGGTGTTTGTCAAAAGTCATGTTTTTTGGCTGTATTGAGTCCTAAGGCGAATGCAGTTAGACTTTGGGCTAGCTCTTCAGGGTAGGCTCAGAATCGAAAATCAAGCGAGAATTCGGCTTTCCAGCCCGTGGGGAACAGGAATATGTGTTTCTTTTTCATTTCTGAGGTGTTTTTCAAAAGTGATGTTTTTGGGCTGAATTTAGAAATTAGGCGAATGCTGTGTTAGACCTTGGGCTAGCTCTTCAGGAAAAGGTCGGAATCAAAAATCAAGCGAGAATTTGGCTTTCCGGCCTGTGGGGAACAGGAATATGTGTTTCATTTTCATTTCTGAGGTGTTTGTCAAAAGTCATATTTTTGGCTGTATTGAGTCCTAAGGCGAATGCTGTGTTAGACTTTGGGCTAGCTCTTCAGGGTAGGCTCGGAATCGAAAATCAAGCGAGAATTCGGCTTTCCAGCCCGTGGGGAACAGGAATATGTGTTTCATTTTCATTTCTGAGGTGTTTGTCAAAAGTCATGTTTTTTGGCTGTATTGAGTCCTAAGGCGAATGCACTGTTAGACTTTGGGCTAGCTCTTCAGGGTAGGCTCGGAATCGAAAATCAAGCAAGAATTCAGCTTTCCAGCCCATGGGGAACAGGAATATGTGTTTCATTTTCATTTCTGAGGTGTTTGTCAAAAGTCATGTTTTTTGGCTGTATTGAGTCCTAAGGCGAATGCAGTTAGACTTTGGGCTAGCTCTTCAGGGTAGGCTCGGAATCGAAAATCAAGCAAGAATTTGGCTTTCCAGCCCGTGGGGAACAGGAATATGTGTTTCTTTTTCATTTCTGAGGTGTTTGTCAAAAGTGATGTTTTTGGGCTGAATTGAGAAATAAGGCGAATGCTGTGTTAGACCGTGAGCTAGCTCTTCAGGGTAGGCTCGGAATCGAAAATCAAGCGAGAATTCGGCTTTCCAGCCCATGGGGAACAGGAATATGTGTTTCATTTTCATTTCTGAGGTGTTTGTCAAAAGTCATGTTTTTTTGGCTGTATTGAGTCCTAAGGCGAATGCAGTTAGACTTTGGGCTAGCTCTTCAGGGTAGGCTCAGAATCGAAAATCAAGCGAGAATTCGGCTTTCCAGCCCGTGGGGAACAGGAATATGTGTTTCTTTTTCATTTCTGAGGTGTTTTTCAAAAGTGATGTTTTTGGGCTGAATTTAGAAATTAGGCGAATGCTGTGTTAGACCTTGGGCTAGCTCTTCAGGAAAAGGTCGGAATCAAAAATCAAGCGAGAATTTGGCTTTCCGGCCTGTGGGGAACAGGAATATGTGTTTCTTTTTCATTTCTGAGGTGTTTGTCAAAAGTGATGTTTTTGGGCTGAATTGAGAAATAAGGCGAATGCTGTGTTAGACCGTGAGCTAGCTCTTCAGGGTAGGCTCGGAATCGAAAATCAAGCGAGAATTCGGCTTTCCAGCCCGTGGGGAACAGGAATATGTGTTTCATTTTCATTTCTGAGGTGTTTGTCAAAAGTCATGTTTTTTGGCTGTATTGAGTCCTAAGGCGAATGCACTGTTAGACTTTGGGCTAGCTCTTCAGGGTAGGCTCGGAATCGAAAATCAAGCGAGAATTCGGCTTTCCAGCCCATGGGGAACAGGAATATGTGTTTCATTTTCATTTCTGAGGTGTTTGTCAAAAGTCATGTTTTTTGGCTGTATTGAGTCCTAAGGCGAATGCAGTTAGACTTTGGGCTAGCTCTTCAGGGTAGGCTCGGAATCAAAAATCAAGCGAGAATTCGGCTTTCCACCCCATGGGGAACAGGAATATGTGTTTCTTTTTCATTTCTGAGGTGTTTGTCAAAAGTGATGTTTTTGGGCTGAATTTAGAAATTAGGCGAATGCTGTGTTAGACCTTGGGCTAGCTCTTCAGGAAAAGGTCGGAATCAAAAATCAAGCGAGAATTTGGCTTTCCGGCCTGTGGGGAACAGGAATATGTGTTTCATTTTCATTTCTGAGGTGTTTGTCAAAAGTCATATTTTTGGCTGTATTGAGTCCTAAGGCGAATGCTGTGTTAGACTTTGGGCTAGCTCTTCAGGGTAGGCTCGGAATCGAAAATCAAGCAAGAATTTGGCTTTCCAGCCCGTGGGGAACAGGAATATGAGTTTCTTTTTCATTTCTGAGGTGTTTGTCAAAAGTGATGTTTTTGGGCTGAATTGAGAAATAAGGCGAATGCTGTGTTAGACCGTGAGCTAGCTCTTCAGGGTAGGCTCGGAATCGAAAATCAAGCGAGAATTCGGCTTTCCAGCCCGTGGGGAACAGGAATATGTGTTTCATTTTCATTTCTGAGGTGTTTGTCAAAAGTCATGTTTTTTGGCTGTATTGAGTCCTAAGGCGAATGCACTGTTAGACTTTGGGCTAGCTCTTCAGGGTAGGCTCGGAATCGAAAATCAAGCGAGAATTCGGCTTTCCAGCCCATGGGGAACAGGAATATGTGTTTCTTTTTCATTTCTGAGGTATTTTTCAAAAGTGATGTTTTTGGGCTGAATTTAGAAATTAGGCGAATGCTGTGTTAGACCTTGGGCTAGCTCTTCAGGAAAAGGTCGGAATCAAAAATCAAGCGAGAATTTGGCTTTCCGGCCTGTGGGGAACAGGAATATGTGTTTCATTTTCATTTCTGAGGTGTTTGTCAAAAGTCATATTTTTGGCTGTATTGAGTCCTAAGGCGAATGCTGTGTTAGACTTTGGGCTAGCTCTTCAGGGTAGGCTCGGAATCGAAAATCAAGCAAGAATTTGGCTTTCCAGCCCGTGGGGAACAGGAATATGTGTTTCTTTTTCATTTCTGAGGTGTTTGTCAAAAGTGATGTTTTTGGGCTGAATTGAGAAATAAGGCGAATGCTGTGTTAGACCGTGAGCTAGCTCTTCAGGGTAGGCTCGGAATCGAAAATCAAGCGAGAATTCGGCTTTCCAGCCCGTGGGGAACAGGAATATGTGTTTCATTTTCATTTCTGAGGTGTTTGTCAAAAGTCATGTTTTTTGGCTGTATTGAGTCCTAAGGCGAATGCACTGTTAGACTTTGGGCTAGCTCTTCAGGGTAGGCTCGGAATCGAAAATCAAGCGAGAATTCGGCTTTCCAGCCCATGGGGAACAGGAATATGTGTTTCATTTTCATTTCTGAGGTGTTTGTCAAAAGTCATGTTTTTTGGCTGTATTGAGTCCTAAGGCGAATGCAGTTAGACTTTGGGCTAGCTCTTCAGGGTAGGCTCAGAATCGAAAATCAAGCGAGAATTCGACTTTCCAGCCCGTGGGGAACAGGAATATGTGTTTCTTTTTCATTTCTGAGGTGTTTTTCAAAAGTGATGTTTTTGGGCTGAATTTAGAAATTAGGCGAATGCTGTGTTAGACCTTGGGCTAGCTCTTCAGGAAAAGGTCGGAATCAAAAATCAAGCGAGAATTTGGCTTTCCGGCCTGTGGGGAACAGGAATATGTGTTTCATTTTCATTTCTGAGGTGTTTGTCAAAAGTCATATTTTTGGCTGTATTGAGTCCTAAGGCGAATGCTGTGTTAGACTTTGGGCTAGCTCTTCAGGGTAGGCTCGGAATCGAAAATCAAGCAAGAATTTGGCTTTCCAGCCCGTGGGGAACAGGAATATGTGTTTCTTTTTCATTTCTGAGGTGTTTGTCAAAAGTGATGTTTTTGGGCTGAATTGAGAAATAAGGTGAATGCTGTGTTAGACCGTGAGCTAGCTCTTCAGGGTAGGCTCGGAATCGAAAATCAAGCGAGAATTCGGCTTTCCAGCCCATGGGGAACAGGAATATGTGTTTCATTTTCATTTCTGAGGTGTTTGTCAAAAGTCATGTTTTTTGGCTGTATTGAGTCCTAAGGCGAATGCAGTTAGACTTTGGGCTAGCTCTTCAGGGTAGGCTCAGAATCGAAAATCAAGCGAGAATTCGGCTTTCCAGCCCGTGGGGAACAGGAATATGTGTTTCTTTTTCATTTCTGAGGTGTTTTTCAAAAGTGATGTTTTTGGGCTGAATTTAGAAATTAGGCGAATGCTGTGTTAGACCTTGGGCTAGCTCTTCAGGAAAAGGTCGGAATCAAAAATCAAGCGAGAATTTGGCTTTCCGGCCTGTGGGGAACAGGAATATGTGTTTCATTTTCATTTCTGAGGTGTTTGTCAAAAGTCATATTTTTGGCTGTATTGAGTCCTAAGGCGAATGCTGTGTTAGACTTTGGGCTAGCTCTTCAGGGTAGGCTCGGAATCGAAAATCAAGCGAGAATTCGGCTTTCCAGCCCGTGGGGAACAGGAATATGTGTTTCATTTTCATTTCTGAGGTGTTTGTCAAAAGTCATGTTTTTTGGCTGTATTGAGTCCTAAGGCGAATGCACTGTTAGACTTTGGGCTAGCTCTTCAGGGTAGGCTCGGAATCGAAAATCAAGCAAGAATTTGGCTTTCCAGCCCGTGGGGAACAGGAATATGAGTTTCTTTTTCATTTCTGAGGTGTTTGTCAAAAGTGATGTTTTTGGGCTGAATTGAGAAATAAGGCGAATGCTGTGTTAGACCGTGAGCTAGCTCTTCAGGGTAGGCTCGGAATCGAAAATCAAGCGAGAATTCGGCTTTCCAGCCCGTGGGGAACAGGAATATGTGTTTCATTTTCATTTCTGAGGTGTTTGTCAAAAGTCATGTTTTTTGGCTGTATTGAGTCCTAAGGCGAATGCACTGTTAGACTTTGGGCTAGCTCTTCAGGGTAGGCTCGGAATCGAAAATCAAGCGAGAATTCGGCTTTCCAGCCCATGGGGAACAGGAATATGTGTTTCATTTTCATTTCTGAGGTGTTTGTCAAAAGTCATGTTTTTTGGCTGTATTGAGTCCTAAGGCGAATGCAGTTAGACTTTGGGCTAGCTCTTCAGGGTAGGCTCAGAATCGAAAATCAAGCGAGAATTCGGCTTTCCAGCCCGTGGGGAACAGGAATATGTGTTTCTTTTTCATTTCTGAGGTGTTTTTCAAAAGTGATGTTTTTGGGCTGAATTTAGAAATTAGGCGAATGCTGTGTTAGACCTTGGGCTAGCTCTTCAGGAAAAGGTCGGAATCAAAAATCAAGCGAGAATTTGGCTTTCCGGCCTGTGGGGAACAGGAATATGTGTTTCATTTTCATTTCTGAGGTGTTTGTCAAAAGTCATATTTTTGGCTGTATTGAGTCCTAAGGCGAATGCTGTGTTAGACTTTGGGCTAGCTCTTCAGGGTAGGCTCGGAATCGAAAATCAAGCGAGAATTCGGCTTTCCAGCCCGTGGGGAACAGGAATATGTGTTTCATTTTCATTTCTGAGGTGTTTGTCAAAAGTCATGTTTTTTGGCTGTATTGAGTCCTAAGGCGAATGCACTGTTAGACTTTGGGCTAGCTCTTCAGGGTAGGCTCGGAATCGAAAATCAAGCAAGAATTCAGCTTTCCAGCCCATGGGGAACAGGAATATGTGTTTCATTTTCATTTCTGAGGTGTTTGTCAAAAGTCATGTTTTTTGGCTGTATTGAGTCCTAAGGCGAATGCAGTTAGACTTTGGGCTAGCTCTTCAGGGTAGGCTCGGAATCGAAAATCAAGCAAGAATTTGGCTTTCCAGCCCGTGGGGAACAGGAATATGTGTTTCTTTTTCATTTCTGAGGTGTTTGTCAAAAGTGATGTTTTTGGGCTGAATTGAGAAATAAGGCGAATGCTGTGTTAGACCGTGAGCTAGCTCTTCAGGGTAGGCTCGGAATCGAAAATCAAGCGAGAATTCGGCTTTCCAGCCCATGGGGAACAGGAATATGTGTTTCATTTTCATTTCTGAGGTGTTTGTCAAAAGTCATGTTTTTTTGGCTGTATTGAGTCCTAAGGCGAATGCAGTTAGACTTTGGGCTAGCTCTTCAGGGTAGGCTCAGAATCGAAAATCAAGCGAGAATTCGGCTTTCCAGCCCGTGGGGAACAGGAATATGTGTTTCTTTTTCATTTCTGAGGTGTTTTTCAAAAGTGATGTTTTTGGGCTGAATTTAGAAATTAGGCGAATGCTGTGTTAGACCTTGGGCTAGCTCTTCAGGAAAAGGTCGGAATCAAAAATCAAGCGAGAATTTGGCTTTCCCGGCCTGTGGGGAACAGGAATATGTGTTTCTTTTTCATTTCTGAGGTGTTTGTCAAAAGTGATGTTTTTGGGCTGAATTGAGAAATAAGGCGAATGCTGTGTTAGACCGTGAGCTAGCTCTTCAGGGTAGGCTCGGAATCGAAAATCAAGCGAGAATTCGGCTTTCCAGCCCGTGGGGAACAGGAATATGTGTTTCATTTTCATTTCTGAGGTGTTTGTCAAAAGTCATGTTTTTTGGCTGTATTGAGTCCTAAGGCGAATGCACTGTTAGACTTTGGGCTAGCTCTTCAGGGTAGGCTCGGAATCGAAAATCAAGCGAGAATTCGGCTTTCCAGCCCATGGGGAACAGGAATATGTGTTTCATTTTCATTTCTGAGGTGTTTGTCAAAAGTCATGTTTTTTTGGCTGTATTGAGTCCTAAGGCGAATGCAGTTAGACTTTGGGCTAGCTCTTCAGGGTAGGCTCAGAATCGAAAATCAAGCGAGAATTCGGCTTTCCAGCCCGTGGGGAACAGGAATATGTGTTTCTTTTTCATTTCTGAGGTGTTTTTCAAAAGTGATGTTTTTGGGCTGAATTTAGAAATTAGGCGAATGCTGTGTTAGACCTTGGGCTAGCTCTTCAGGAAAAGGTCGGAATCAAAAATCAAGCGAGAATTTGGCTTTCCGGCCTGTGGGGAACAGGAATATGTGTTTCTTTTTCATTTCTGAGGTGTTTGTCAAAAGTGATGTTTTTGGGCTGAATTGAGAAATAAGGCGAATGCTGTGTTAGACCGTGAGCTAGCTCTTCAGGGTAGGCTCGGAATCGAAAATCAAGCGAGAATTCGGCTTTCCAGCCCGTGGGGAACAGGAATATGTGTTTCATTTTCATTTCTGAGGTGTTTGTCAAAAGTCATGTTTTTTGGCTGTATTGAGTCCTAAGGCGAATGCACTGTTAGACTTTGGGCTAGCTCTTCAGGGTAGGCTCGGAATCGAAAATCAAGCGAGAATTCGGCTTTCCAGCCCATGGGGAACAGGAATATGTGTTTTCATTTTCATTTCTGAGGTGTTTGTCAAAAGTCATGTTTTTTGGCTGTATTGAGTCCTAAGGCGAATGCAGTTAGACTTTGGGCTAGCTCTTCAGGGTAGGCTCGGAATCAAAAATCAAGCGAGAATTCGGCTTTCCACCCCATGGGGAACAGGAATATGTGTTTCTTTTTCATTTCTGAGGTGTTTGTCAAAAGTGATGTTTTTGGGCTGAATTTAGAAATTAGGCGAATGCTGTGTTAGACCTTGGGCTAGCTCTTCAGGAAAAGGTCGGAATCAAAAATCAGCGAGAATTTGGCTTTCCGGCCTGTGGGGAACAGGAATATGTGTTTCATTTTCATTTCTGAGGTGTTTGTCAAAAGTCATATTTTTGGCTGTATTGAGTCCTAAGGCGAATGCTGTGTTAGACTTTGGGCTAGCTCTTCAGGGTAGGCTCGGAATCGAAAATCAAGCAAGAATTTGGCTTTCCAGCCCGTGGGGAACAGGAATATGAGTTTCTTTTTCATTTCTGAGGTGTTTGTCAAAAGTGATGTTTTTGGGCTGAATTGAGAAATAAGGCGAATGCTGTGTTAGACCGTGAGCTAGCTCTTCAGGGTAGGCTCGGAATCGAAAATCAAGCGAGAATTCGGCTTTCCAGCCCGTGGGGAACAGGAATATGTGTTTCATTTTCATTTCTGAGGTGTTTGTCAAAAGTCATGTTTTTTGGCTGTATTGAGTCCTAGGCGAATGCACTGTTAGACTTTGGGCTAGCTCTTCAGGGTAGGCTCGGAATCGAAAATCAAGCGAGAATTCGGCTTTCCAGCCCATGGGGAACAGGAATATGTGTTTCTTTTTCATTTCTGAGGTGTTTTTCAAAAGTGATGTTTTTGGGCTGAATTTAGAAATTAGGCGAATGCTGTGTTAGACCTTGGGCTAGCTCTTCAGGAAAAGGTCGGAATCAAAAATCAAGCGAGAATTTGGCTTTCCGGCCTGTGGGGAACAGGAATATGTGTTTCATTTTCATTTCTGAGGTGTTTGTCAAAAGTCATATTTTTGGCTGTATTGAGTCCTAAGGCGAATGCTGTGTTAGACTTTGGGCTAGCTCTTCAGGGTAGGCTCGGAATCGAAAATCAAGCAAGAATTTGGCTTTCCAGCCCGTGGGGAACAGGAATATGTGTTTCTTTTTCATTTCTGAGGTGTTTGTCAAAAGTGATGTTTTTGGGCTGAATTGAGAAATAAGGCGAATGCTGTGTTAGACCGTGAGCTAGCTCTTCAGGGTAGGCTCGGAATCGAAAATCAAGCGAGAATTCGGCTTTCCAGCCCGTGGGGAACAGGAATATGTGTTTCATTTTCATTTCTGAGGTGTTTGTCAAAAGTCATGTTTTTTGGCTGTATTGAGTCCTAAGGCGAATGCACTGTTAGACTTTGGGCTAGCTCTTCAGGGTAGGCTCGGAATCGAAAATCAAGCGAGAATTCGGCTTTCCAGCCCATGGGGAACAGGAATATGTGTTTCATTTTCATTTCTGAGGTGTTTGTCAAAAGTCATGTTTTTTGGCTGTATTGAGTCCTAAGGCGAATGCAGTTAGACTTTGGGCTAGCTCTTCAGGGTAGGCTCAGAATCGAAAATCAAGCGAGAATTCGACTTTCCAGCCCGTGGGGAACAGGAATATGTGTTTCTTTTTCATTTCTGAGGTGTTTTTCAAAAGTGATGTTTTTGGGCTGAATTTAGAAATTAGGCGAATGCTGTGTTAGACCTTGGGCTAGCTCTTCAGGAAAAGGTCGGAATCAAAAATCAAGCGAGAATTTGGCTTTCCGGCCTGTGGGGAACAGGAATATGTGTTTCATTTTCATTTCTGAGGTGTTTGTCAAAAGTCATATTTTGGCTGTATTGAGTCCTAAGGCGAATGCTGTGTTAGACTTTGGGCTAGCTCTTCAGGGTAGGCTCGGAATCGAAAATCAAGCAAGAATTTGGCTTTCCAGCCCGTGGGGAACAGGAATATGTGTTTCTTTTTCATTTCTGAGGTGTTTGTCAAAAGTGATGTTTTTGGGCTGAATTGAGAAATAAGGCGAATGCTGTGTTAGACCGTGAGCTAGCTCTTCAGGGTAGGCTCGGAATCGAAAATCAAGCGAGAATTCGGCTTTCCAGCCCGTGGGGAACAGGAATATGTGTTTCATTTTCATTTCTGAGGTGTTTGTCAAAAGTCATGTTTTTTGGCTGTATTGAGTCCTAAGGCGAATGCACTGTTAGACTTTGGGCTAGCTCTTCAGGGTAGGCTCGGAATCGAAAATCAAGCGAGAATTCAGATTTCCAGCCCATGGGGAACAGGAATATGTGTTTCATTTTCATTTCTGAGGTGTTTGTCAAAAGTCATGTTTTTTGGCTGTATTGAGTCCTAAGGCGAATGCAGTTAGACTTTGGGCTAGCTCTTCAGGGTAGGCTCAGAATCGAAAATCAAGCGAGAATTCGGCTTTCCAGCCCGTGGGGAACAGGAATATGTGTTTCTTTTTCATTTCTGAGGTGTTTTTCAAAAGTGATGTTTTTGGGCTGAATTTAGAAATTAGGCGAATGCTGTGTTAGACCTTGGGCTAGCTCTTCAGGAAAAGGTCGGAATCAAAAATCAAGCGAGAATTTGGCTTTCCGGCCTGTGGGGAACAGGAATATGTGTTTCATTTCATTTCTGAGGTGTTTGTCAAAAGTCATATTTTTGGCTGTATTGAGTCCTAAGGCGAATGCTGTGTTAGACTTTGGGCTAGCTCTTCAGGGTAGGCTCGGAATCGAAAATCAAGCAAGAATTTGGCTTTCCAGCCCGTGGGGAACAGGAATATGTGTTTCTTTTTCATATCTGAGGTGTTTGTCAAAAGTGATGTTTTTGGGCTGAATTGAGAAATAAGGCGAATGCTGTGTTAGACCGTGAGCTAGCTCTTCAGGGTAGGCTCGGAATCGAAAATCAAGCGAGAATTCGGCTTTCCCAGCCCGTGGGGAACAGGAATATGTGTTTCATTTTCATTTCTGAGGTGTTTGTCAAAAGTCATGTTTTTTGGCTGTATTGATTCCTAAGGCGAATGCACTGTTAGACTTTGGGCTAGCTCTTCAGGGTAGGCTCGAATCGAAAATCAAGCGAGAATTCAGCTTTCCAGCCCATGGGGAACAGGAATATGTGTTTCATTTTCATTTCTGAGGTGTTTGTCAAAAGTCATGTTTTTTGGCTGTATTGAGTCCTAAGGCGAATGCAGTTAGACTTTGGGCTAGCTCTTCAGGGTAGGCTCGGAATCGAAAATCAAGCAAGAATTTGGCTTTCCAGCCCGTGGGGAACAGGAATATGTGTTTCTTTTTCATTTCTGAGGTGTTTGTCAAAAGTGATGTTTTTGGGCTGAATTGAGAAATAAGGCGAATGCTGTGTTAGACCGTGAGCTAGCTCTTCAGGGTAGGCTCGGAATCGAAAATCAAGCGAGAATTCGGCTTTCCAGCCCATGGGGAACAGGAATATGTGTTTCATTTTCATTTCTGAGGTGTTTGTCAAAAGTCATGTTTTTTGGCTGTAGTGAGTCCTAAGGCGAATGCAGTTAGACTTTGGGCTAGCTCTTCAGGGTAGGCTCAGAATCGAAAATCAAGCGAGAATTCGGCTTTCCAGCCCGTGGGGAACAGGAATATGTGTTTCTTTTTCATTTCTGAGGTGTTTTTCAAAAGTGATGTTTTTGGGCTGAATTTAGAAATTAGGCGAATGCTGTGTTAGACCTTGGGCTAGCTCTTCAGGAAAAGGTCGGAATCAAAAATCAAGCGAGAATTTGGCTTTCCCGGCCTGTGGGGAACAGGAATATGTGTTTCATTTTCATTTCTGAGGTGTTTGTCAAAAGTCATATTTTTGGCTGTATTGAGTCCTAAGGCGAATGCTGTGTTAGACTTTGGGCTAGCTCTTCAGGGTAGGCTCGGAATCGAAAATCAAGCAAGAATTTGGCTTTCCAGCCCGTGGGGAACAGGAATATGTGTTTCTTTTTCATTTCTGAGGTGTTTGTCAAAAGTGATGTTTTTGGGCTGAATTGAGAAATAAGGCGAATGCTGTGTTAGACCGTGAGCTAGCTCTTCAGGGTAGGCTCGGAATCGAAAATCAAGCGAGAATTCGGCTTTCCAGCCCGTGGGGAACAGGAATATGTGTTTCATTTTCATTTCTGAGGTGTTTGTCAAAAGTCATGTTTTTTGGCTGTATTGATTCCTAAGGCGAATGCACTGTTAGACTTTGGGCTAGCTCTTCAGGGTAGGCTCGGAATCGAAAATCAAGCGAGAATTCAGCTTTCCAGCCCATGGGGAACAGGAATATGTGTTTCATTTTCATTTCTGAGGTGTTTGTCAAAAGTCATGTTTTTTGGCTGTATTGAGTCCTAAGGCGAATGCAGTTAGACTTTGGGCTAGCTCTTCAGGGTAGGCTCGGAATCGAAAATCAAGCAAGAATTTGGCTTTCCAGCCCGTGGGGAACAGGAATATGTGTTTCTTTTTCATTTCTGAGGTGTTTGTCAAAAGTGATGTTTTTGGGCTGAATTGAGAAATAAGGCGAATGCTGTGTTAGACCGTGAGCTAGCTCTTCAGGGTAGGCTCGGAATCGAAAATCAAGCGAGAATTCGGCTTTCCAGCCCATGGGGAACAGGAATATGTGTTTCATTTTCATTTCTGAGGTGTTTGTCAAAAGTCATGTTTTTTGGCTGTAGTGAGTCCTAAGGCGAATGCAGTTAGACTTTGGGCTAGCTCTTCAGGGTAGGCTCAGAATCGAAAATCAAGCGAGAATTCGGCTTTCCAGCCCGTGGGGAACAGGAATATGTGTTTCTTTTTCATTTCTGAGGTGTTTTTCAAAAGTGATGTTTTTGGGCTGAATTTAGAAATTAGGCGAATGCTGTGTTAGACCTTGGGCTAGCTCTTCAGGAAAAGGTCGGAATCAAAAATCAAGCGAGAATTTGGCTTTCCGGTCTGTGGGGAACAGGAATATGTGTTTCATTTTAATTTCTGAGGTGTTTGTCAAAAGTCATATTTTTGGCTGTATTGAGTCCTAAGGCGAATGCTGTGTTAGACTTTGGGCTAGCTCTTCAGGGTAGGCTCGGAATCGAAAATCAAGCAAGAATTTGGCTTTCCAGCCCGTGGGGAACAGGAATATGTGTTTCTTTTTCATTTCTGAGGTGTTTGTCAAAAGTGATGTTTTTGGGCTGAATTGAGAAATAAGGCGAATGCTGTGTTAGACCGTGAGCTAGCTCTTCAGGGTAGGCTCGGAATCGAAAATCAAGCGAGAATTCGGCTTTCCAGCCCGTGGGGAACAGGAATATGTGTTTCATTTTCATTTCTGAGGTGTTTGTCAAAAGTCATGTTTTTTGGCTGTATTGAGTCCTAAGGCGAATGCAGTTAGACTTTGGGCTAGCTCTTCAGGGTAGGCTCAGAATCGAAAATCAAGCGAGAATTCGGCTTTCCAGCCCGTGGGGAACAGGAATATGTGTTTCTTTTTCATTTCTGAGGTGTTTTTCAAAAGTGATGTTTTTGGGCTGAATTTAGAAATTAGGCGAATGCTGTGTTAGACTTTGGGCTAGCTCTTCAGGGTAGGCTCAGAATCGAAAATCAAGCGAGAATTCGGCTTTCCAGCCCGTGGGGAACAGGAATATGTGTTTCTTTTTCATTTCTGAGGTGTTTTTCAAAAGTGATGTTTTTGGGCTGAATTTAGAAATTAGGCGAATGCTGTGTTAGACCTTGGGCTAGCTCTTCAGGAAAAGGTCGGAATCAAAAATCAAGCGAGAATTTGGCTTTCCGGCCTGTGGGGAACAGGAATATGTGTTTCATTTTCATTTCTGAGGTGTTTGTCAAAAGTCATATTTTTGGCTGTATTGAGTCCTAAGGCGAATGCTGTGTTAGACTTTGGGCTAGCTCTTCAGGGTAGGCTCGGAATCGAAAATCAAGCAAGAATTTGGCTTTCCAGCCCGTGGGGAACAGGAATATGTGTTTCTTTTTCATTTCTGAGGTGTTTGTCAAAAGTGATGTTTTTGGGCTGAATTGAGAAATAAGGCGAATGCTGTGTTAGACCGTGAGCTAGCTCTTCAGAGTAGGCTCGGAATCAAAAATCAAGCGAGAATTCGGCTTTCCAGCCCGTGGGGAACAGGAATATGTGTTTCATTTTCATTTCTGAGGTGTTTGTCAAAAGTCATGTTTTTTGGCTGTATTGAGTCCTAAGGCGAATGCACTGTTAGACTTTGGGCTAGCTCTTCAGGGTAGGCTCGGAATCGAAAATCAAGCGAGAATTCAGCTTTCCAGCCCATGGGGAACAGGAATATGTGTTTCATTTTCATTTCTGAGGTGTTTGTCAAAAGTCATGTTTTTTGGCTGTATTGAGTCCTAAGGCGAATGCAGTTAGACTTTGGGCTAGCTCTTCAGGGTAGGCTCAGAATCGAAAATCAAGCGAGAATTCGGCTTTCCAGCCCGTGGGGAACAGGAATATGTGTTTCTTTTTCATTTCTGAGGTGTTTTTCAAAAGTGATGTTTTTGGGCTGAATTTAGAAATTAGGCGAATGCTGTGTTAGACCTTGGGCTAGCTCTTCAGGAAAAGGTCGGAATCAAAAATCAAGCGAGAATTTGGCTTTCCGGCCTGTGGGGAACAGGAATATGTGTTTCATTTTCATTTCTGAGGTGTTTGTCAAAAGTCATATTTTTGGCTGTATTGAGTCCTAAGGCGAATGCTGTGTTAGACTTTGGGCTAGCTCTTCAGGGTAGGCTCGGAATCGAAAATCAAGCAAGAATTTGGCTTTCCAGCCAGTGGGGAACAGGAATATGTGTTTCTTTTTCATTTCTGAGGTGTTTGTCAAAAGTGATGTTTTTGGGCTGAATTGAGAAATAAGGCGAATGCTGTGTTAGACCGTGAGCTAGCTCTTCAGGGTAGGCTCGGAATCGAAAATCAAGCGAGAATTCGGCTTTCCAGCCCGTGGGGAACAGGAATATGTGTTTCATTTTCA
>JALIGW010000357.1:0-59680 GCA_023053685.1 Diadophis punctatus similis | reverse complement strand
AAACACCTCAGAAATGAAAATGAAACACATATTCCAGTTCCCCATGGGCTGGAAAGCCGAATTCTCGCTTGATTTTCGATTCCGAGCCTACCCTGAAGAGCTAGCCCAAAGTCTAACACAGCATTCGCGTTAGGACTCAATACAGCCAAAAAACATGACTTTTGACAAACACCTCAGAAATGAAAAAGAAACACATTCCTGTTCCCCACAGGCTGGAAAGCCGAATTCTTGCTTGATTTTTGATTCCGACCTTTCCCTGAAGAGCTAGCCCAAGGTCTAACACAGAATTCGCATTAGTTCTAAATTCAGCCCAAAAGCATCACTTTTGACAAACACCTCAGAAATGAAAATGAAACAAATATTCCTGTTCCCCAAAGGCTGGAAAGCCAAATTCTCGCTTGATTTTCGATTCCGAGCCTACCCTGAAGAGCTAGCCCAAAGTCTAACACTGCATTCGCCTTAGGACTCAATACAGCCAAAAAACATGACTTTTGACAAACACCTCAGAAATGAAAATGAAACACATATCCTATTCCCCACGGGCTGGACAGCTGAATTCTCGCTTGATTTTCGATTCCAAGCCTACCCTGAAGAGCTAGCTCAAGGTCTAACACAGCATTCGCCTTATTTCTCAATTCAGCCCAAAAACATCACTTTTGACAAACACCTCAGAAATGAAAAAGAAACACATATTCCTGTTCCCCACGGGCTGGAAAGCCAAATTCTTGCTTGATTTTCGATTCCGAGCCTACCCTGAAGAGCTAGCCCAAAGTCTAACACAGCATTCGCCTTAGGACTCAATACAGCCAAAAATATGACTTTTGACAAACACCTCAGAAATGAAAATGAAACACATATTCCTGTTCCCCACAGGCTGGAAAGCCGAATTCTCGCTTGATTTTCGATTCCGAGCCTACCCTGAAGAGCTAGCCCAAAGTCTAACACTGCATTCGCCTTAGGACTCAATACAGCCAAAAAACATGACTTTTGACAAACACCTCAGAAATGAAAATGAAACACATATTCCAGTTCCCCATGGGCTGGAAAGCCGAATTCTCGCTTGATTTTCGATTCCGAGCCTACCCTGAAGAGCTAGCCCAAAGTCTAACACAGCATTCGCCTTAGGACTCAATACAGCCAAAAAACATGACTTTTGACAAACACCTCAGAAATGAAAAAAAAACACATTCCTGTTCCCCACAGGCTGGAAAGCCGAATTCTTGCTTGATTTTTGATTCCGACCTTTCCCTGAAGAGCTAGCCCAAGGTCTAACACAGAATTCGCCTTAGTTCTAAATTCAGCCCAAAAGCATCACTTTTGACAAACACCTCAGAAATGAAAATGAAACAAATATTCCTGTTCCCCAAAGGCTGGAAAGCCAAATTCTCGCTTGATTTTCGATTCCGAGCCTACCCTGAAGAGCTAGCCCAAAGTCTAACACTGCATTCGCCTTAGGACTCAATACAGCCAAAAAACATGACTTTTGACAAACACCTCAGAAATGAAAATGAAACACATATCCCTATTCCCCACGGGCTGGACAGCTGAATTCTCGCTTGATTTTCGATTCCAAGCCTACCCTGAAGAGCTAGCTCAAGGTCTAACACAGCATTCGCCTTATTTCTCAATTCAGCCCAAAAACATCACTTTTGACAAACACCTCAGAAATGAAAAAGAAACACATATTCCTGTTCCCCACGGGCTGGAAAGCCAAATTCTTGCTTGATTTTCGATTCCGAGCCTACCCTGAAGAGCTAGCCCAAAGTCTAACACAGCATTCGCCTTAGGACTCAATACAGCCAAAAATATGACATTTGACAAACACCTCAGAAATGAAAATGAAACACATATTCCTGTTCCCCACAGGCTGGAAAGCCGAATTCTCGCTTGATTTTCGATTCCGAGCCTACCCTGAAGAGCTAGCCCAAGGTCTAACACAGCATTCGCCTTAGGACTCAATACAGCCAAAAACATCACTTTTGACAAACACCTCAGAAATGAAAAAGAAACACATATTCCTGTTCCCCACAGGCTGGAAAGCCGAATTCTCGCTTGATTTTCGATTCCGAGCCTACCCTGAAGAGCTAGCCCAAAGTCTAACACAGCATTCGCCTTAGGACTCAATACAGCCAAAAAACATGACTTTTGACAAACACCTCAGAAATGAAAAAGAAACACATTCCTGTTCCCCACAGGCTGGAAAGCCGAATTCTTGCTTGATTTTTGATTCCCACCTTTCCCTGAAGAGCTAGCCCAAGGTCTAACACAGAATTCGCCTTAGTTCTAAATTCAGCCCAAAAGCATCACTTTTGACAAACACCTCAGAAATGAAAATGAAACAAATATTCCTGTTCCCCAAAGGCTGGAAAGCCAAATTCTCGCTTGATTTTCGATTCCGAGCCTACCCTGAAGAGCTAGCACAAAGTCTAACACTGCATTCGCCTTAGGACTCAATACAGCCAAAAAACATGACTTTTGACAAACACCTCAGAAATGAAAATGAAACACATATCCCTATTCCCCACGGGCTGGACAGCTGAATTCTCGCTTGATTTTCGATTCCAAGCCTACCCTGAAGAGCTAGCTCAAGGTCTAACACAGCATTCGCCTTATTTCTCAATTCAGCCCAAAAACATCACTTTTGACAAACACCTCAGAAATGAAAAAGAAACACATATTCCTGTTCCCCACGGGCTGGAAAGCCAAATTCTTGCTTGATTTTCGATTCCGAGCCTACCCTGAAGAGCTAGCCCAAAGTCTAACACAGCATTCGCCTTAGGACTCAATACAGCCAAAAATATGACTTTTGACAAACACCTCAGAAATGAAAATGAAACACATATTCCTGTTCCCCACAGGCTGGAAAGCCGAATTCTCGCTTGATTTTCGATTCCGAGCCTACCCTGAAGAGCTAGCCCAAGGTCTAACACAGCATTCGCCTTAGGACTCAATACAGCCAAAAACATCACTTTTGACAAACACCTCAGAAATGAAAAAGAAACACATATTCCTGTTCCCCACAGGCTGGAAAGCCGAATTCTCGCTTGATTTTCGATTCCGAGCCTACCCTGAAGAGCTAGCTCAAGGTCTAACACAGCATTCGCCTTATTTCTCAATTCAGCCCAAAAACATCACTTTTGACAAACACCTCAGAAATGAAAAAGAAACACATATTCCTGTTCCCCACGGGCTGGAAAGCCAAATTCTTGCTTGATTTTCGATTCCGAGCCTACCCTGAAGAGCTAGCCCAAAGTCTAACACAGCATTCGCCTTAGGACTCAATACAGCCAAAAATATGACATTTGACAAACACCTCAGAAATGAAAATGAAACACATATTCCTGTTCCCCACAGGCTGGAAAGCCGAATTCTCGCTTGATTTTCGATTCCGAGCCTACCCTGAAGAGCTAGCCCAAGGTCTAACACAGCATTCGCCTTAGGACTCAATACAGCCAAAAACATCACTTTTGACAAACACCTCAGAAATGAAAAAGAAACACATATTCCTGTTCCCCACAGGCTGGAAAGCCGAATTCTCGCTTGATTTTCGATTCCGAGCCTACCCTGAAGAGCTAGCCCAAAGTCTAACACAGCATTCGCCTTAGGACTCAATACAGCCAAAAAACATGACTTTTGACAAACACCTCAGAAATGAAAAAGAAACACATTCCTGTTCCCCACAGGCTGGAAAGCCGAATTCTTGCTTGATTTTTGATTCCCACCTTTCCCTGAAGAGCTAGCCCAAGGTCTAACACAGAATTCGCCTTAGTTCTAAATTCAGCCCAAAAGCATCACTTTTGACAAACACCTCAGAAATGAAAATGAAACAAATATTCCTGTTCCCCAAAGGCTGGAAAGCCAAATTCTCGCTTGATTTTCGATTCCGAGCCTACCCTGAAGAGCTAGCACAAAGTCTAACACTGCATTCGCCTTAGGACTCAATACAGCCAAAAAACATGACTTTTGACAAACACCTCAGAAATGAAAATGAAACACATATCCCTATTCCCCACGGGCTGGACAGCTGAATTCTCGCTTGATTTTCGATTCCAAGCCTACCCTGAAGAGCTAGCTCAAGGTCTAACACAGCATTCGCCTTATTTCTCAATTCAGCCCAAAAACATCACTTTTGACAAACACCTCAGAAATGAAAAAGAAACACATATTCCTGTTCCCCACGGGCTGGAAAGCCAAATTCTTGCTTGATTTTCGATTCCGAGCCTACCCTGAAGAGCTAGCCCAAAGTCTAACACAGCATTCGCCTTAGGACTCAATACAGCCAAAAATATGACTTTTGACAAACACCTCAGAAATGAAAATGAAACACATATTCCTGTTCCCCACAGGCTGGAAAGCCGAATTCTCGCTTGATTTTCGATTCCGAGCCTACCCTGAAGAGCTAGCCCAAGGTCTAACACAGCATTCGCCTTAGGACTCAATACAGCCAAAAACATCACTTTTGACAAACACCTCAGAAATGAAAAAGAAACACATATTCCTGTTCCCCACAGGCTGGAAAGCCGAATTCTCGCTTGATTTTCGATTCCGAGCCTACCCTGAAGAGCTAGCTCAAGGTCTAACACAGCATTCGCCTTATTTCTCAATTCAGCCCAAAAACATCACTTTTGACAAACACCTCAGAAATGAAAATGAAACACATATTCTTGTTCCCCACGGGCTGGACAGCCGAATTCTCGCTTGATTTTCGATTCCGAGCCTACCCTGAAGAGCTAGCCCAAAGTCTAACACAGCATTCGCCTTAGGACTGAATACAGCCAAAAAACATGACTTTTGACAAACACCTCAGAAATGAAAATGAAACACATATTCCTGTTCCCCACAGGCTGGAAAGCCACATTCTCGCTTGATTTTTGATTCTGACCTTTCCCTGAAGAGCTAGCCCAAGGTCTAACACAGCATTCGCCTTAGGACTCAATACAGCCAAAAACATCACTTTTGACAAACACCTCAGAAATGAAAATGAAACACATATTCCTGTTCCCCACGAGCTGGAAAGCCGAATTCTCGCTTGATTTTTGATTCCGACCTTTCCCTGAAGAGCTAGCCCAAGGTCTAACACCGCATTCGCCTTATTTCTCAATTCAGCCCAAAAACATCACTTTTGACAAACACCTCAGAAATGAAAATGAAACACGTATTCCTGTTCCCCATGGGCTGGAAAGCCGAATTCTCGCTTGATTTTCGATTCCGAGCCTACCCTGAAGAGCTAGCCCAAAGTCTAACACTGCATTCGCCTTAGGACTCAATACAGCCAAAAAACATGACTTTTGACAAACACCTCAGAAATGAAAATGAAACACATATTCCTGTTCCCCACAGGCTGGAAAGCCGAATTCTCGCTTGATTTTCGATTCCGAGCCTACCCTGAAGAGCTAGCCCAAGGTCTAACACAGCATTCGCCTTAGGACTCAATACAGCCAAAAATATCACTTTTGACAAACACCTCAGAAATGAAAAAGAAACACATATTCCTGTTCCCACAGGCTGGAAAGCCGAATTCTCGCTTGATTTTCGATTCCGAGCCTACCCTGAAGAGCTAGCTCACGGTCTAACACAGCATTCGCCTTATTTCTCAATTCAGCCCAAAAACATCACTTTTGACAAACACCTCAGAAATGAAAAAGAAACACATATTCCTGTTCCCCACGGGCTGGAAAGCCAAATTCTTGCTTGATTTTCGATTCCGAGCCTACCCTGAAGACCTAGCCCAAAGTCTAACACTGCATTCGCCTTAGAACTCAATACAGCCAAAAAACATGACTTTTGACAAACACCTCAGAAATGAAAATGAAACACATATTCCTGTTCCCCACAGGCTGGAAAGCCGAATTCTCGCTTGATTTTCGATTCTGAGCCTACCCTGAAGAGCTAGCTCACGGTCTAACACAGCATTCGCCTTATTTCTCAATTCAGCCCAAAAACATCACTTTTGACAAACACCTCAGAAATGAAAAAGAAACACATATTCCTGTTCCCCACAGGCTGGAAAGCCGAATTCTCGCTTGATTTTCGATTCCGAGCCTACCCTGAAGAGCTAGCTCAAGGTCTAACACAGCATTCGCCTTATTTCTCAATTCAGCCCAAAACCATCACTTTTGACAAACACCTCAGAAATGAAAATGAAACACATATTCCTGTTCCCCACGGGCTGGAAAGCCGAATTCTCGCTTGATTTTCGATTCTGAGCCTACCCTGAAGAGCTAGCCCAAAGTCTAACACTGCATTCGCCTTAGGACTCAATACAGCCAAAAAACATGACTTTTGACAAACACCTCAGAAATGAAAATGAAACACATATTCCAGTTCCCCATGGGCTGGAAAGCCGAATTCTCGCTTGATTTTCGATTCCGAGCCTACCCTGAAGAGCTAGCCCAAAGTCTAACACTGCATTCGCCTTAGAACTCAATACAGCCAAAAAACATGACTTTTGACAAACACCTCAGAAATGAAAAAGAAACACATATTCCTGTTCCCCACAGGCTGGAAAGCCAAATTCTCGCTTGATTTTCGATTCCGAGCCTACCCTGAAGAGCTAGCCCAAAGTCTAACACAGCATTCGCCTTAGGACTCAATACAGCCAAAAATATGACTTTTGACAAACACCTCAGAAATGAAAATGAAACACATATTCCTGTTCCCCACAGGCCGGAAAGCCAAATTCTCGCTTGATTTTTGATTCCGACCTTTTCCTGAAGAGCTAGCCCAAGGTCTAACACAGCATTCGCCTAATTTCTAAATTCAGCCCAAAAACATCACTTTTGAAAAACACCTCAGAAATGAAAAAGAAACACATATTCCTGTTCCCCATGGGCTGGAAAGCCGAATTCTCGCTTGATTTTCGATTCCGAGCCTACCCTGAAGAGCTAGCCCAAAGTCTAACACTGCATTCGCCTTAGGACTCAATACAGCCAAAAAACATGACTTTTGACAAACACCTCAGAAATGAAAATGAAACACATATTCCTGTTCCCCACAGGCTGGAAAGCCGAATTCTCGCTTGATTTTCGATTCCGAGCCTACCCTGAAGAGCTAGCCCAAAGTCTAACACAGCATTCGCCTTAGGACTCAATACAGCCAAAAAACATGACTTTTGACAAACACCTCAGAAATGAAAATGAAACACATATTCCTGTTCCCCATGGGCTGGAAAGCCGAATTCTCGCTTGATTTTCGATTCCGAGCCTACCCTGAAGAGCTAGCTCAAGGTCTAACACAGCATTCGCCTTATTTCTCAATTCAGCCCAAAAACATCACTTTTGACAAACACCTCAGAAATGAAAATGAAACACATATTCTTGTTCCCCACGGGCTGGACAGCCGAATTCTCGCTTGATTTTCGATTCCGAGCCTACCCTGAAGAGCTAGCCCAAAGTCTAACACAGCATTCGCCTTAGGACTGAATACAGCCAAAAAACATGACTTTTGACAAACACCTCAGAAATGAAAATGAAACACATATTCCTGTTCCCCACAGGCTGGAAAGCCACATTCTCGCTTGATTTTTGATTCTGACCTTTCCCTGAAGAGCTAGCCCAAGGTCTAACACAGCATTCGCCTTAGGACTCAATACAGCCAAAAACATCACTTTTGACAAACACCTCAGAAATGAAAATGAAACACATATTCCTGTTCCCCACGAGCTGGAAAGCCGAATTCTCACTTGATTTTTGATTCCGACCTTTCCCTGAAGAGCTAGCCCAAGGTCTAACACCGCATTCGCCTTATTTCTCAATTCAGCCCAAAAACATCACTTTTGACAAACACCTCAGAAATGAAAATGAAACTCGTATTCCTGTTCCCCATGGGCTGGAAAGCCGAATTCTCGCTTGATTTTCGATTCCGAGCCTACCCTGAAGAGCTAGCCCAAAGTCTAACACTGCATTCGCCTTAGGACTCAATACAGCCAAAAAACATGACTTTTGACAAACACCTCAGAAATGAAAATGAAACACATATTCCTGTTCCCCACAGGCTGGAAAGCCGAATTCTCACTTGATTTTCTATTCCGAGCCTACCCTGAAGAGCTAGCCCAAGGTCTAACACAGCATTCGCCTTAGGACTCAATACAGCCAAAAATATCACTTTTGACAAACACCTCAGAAATGAAAAAGAAAGACATATTCCTGTTCCCACAGGCTGGAAAGCCGAATTCTCGCTTGATTTTCGATTCCGAGCCTACCCTGAAGAGCTAGCTCACGGTCTAACACAGCATTCGCCTTATTTCTCAATTCAGCCCAAAAACATCACTTTTGACAAACACCTCAGAAATGAAAAAGAAACACATATTCCTGTTCCCCACGGGCTGGAAAGCCAAATTCTTGCTTGATTTTCGATTCCGAGCCTACCCTGAAGAGCTAGCCCAAAGTCTAACACTGCATTCGCCTTAGAACTCAATACAGCCAAAAAACATGACTTTTGACAAACACCTCAGAAATGAAAATGAAACACATATTCCTGTTCCCCACAGGCTGGAAAGCCGAATTCTCGCTTGATTTTCGATTCTGAGCCTACCCTGAAGAGCTAGCTCACGGTCTAACACAGCATTCGCCTTATTTCTCAATTCAGCCCAAAAACATCACTTTTGACAAACACCTCAGAAATGAAAAAGAAACACATATTCCTGTTCCCCACAGGCTGGAAAGCCGAATTCTCGCTTGATTTTCGATTCCGAGCCTACCCTGAAGAGCTAGCTCAAGGTCTAACACAGCATTCGCCTTATTTCTCAATTCAGCCCAAAACCATCACTTTTGACAAACACCTCAGAAATGAAAATGAAACACATATTCCTGTTCCCCACGGGCTGGAAAGCCGAATTCTCGCTTGATTTTCGATTCTGAGCCTACCCTGAAGAGCTAGCCCAAAGTCTAACACTGCATTCGCCTTAGGACTCAATACAGCCAAAAAACATGACTTTTGACAAACACCTCAGAAATGAAAATGAAACACATATTCCAGTTCCCCATGGGCTGGAAAGCCGAATTCTCGCTTGATTTTCGATTCCGAGCCTACCCTGAAGAGCTAGCCCAAAGTCTAACACTGCATTCGCCTTAGAACTCAATACAGCCAAAAAACATGACTTTTGACAAACACCTCAGAAATGAAAATGAAAGACATATTCCTGTTCCCCACAGGCCGGAAAGCCAAATTCTCGCTTGATTTTTGATTCCGACCTTTTCCTGAAGAGCTAGCCCAAGGTCTAACACAGCATTCGCCTAATTTCTAAATTCAGCCCAAAAACATCACTTTTGAAAAACACCTCAGAAATGAAAAAGAAACACATATTCCTGTTCCCCATGGGCTGGAAAGCCGAATTCTCGCTTGATTTTCGATTCCGAGCCTACCCTGAAGAGCTAGCCCAAAGTCTAACACTGCATTCGCCTTAGGACTCAATACAGCCAAAAAACATGACTTTTGACAAACACCTCAGAAATGAAAATGAAACACATATTCCTGTTCCCCACAGGCTGGAAAGCCGAATTCTCACTTGATTTTCGATTCCGAGCCTACCCTGAAGAGCTAGCTCACGGTCTAACACAGCATTCGCCTTATTTCTCAATTCAGCCCAAAAACATCACTTTTGACAAACACCTCAGAAATGAAAAAGAAACACATATTCCTGTTCCCCACAGGCTGAAAAGCCAAATTCTCGCTTGATTTTCGATTCCGAGCCTACCCTGAAGAGCTAGCCCAAAGTCTAACACACCATTCGCCTTAGGACTCAATACAGCCAAAAAACATGACTTTTGACAAACACCTCAGAAATGAAAATGAAACACATATTCCTGTTCCCCATGGGCTGGAAAGCCGAATTCTCGCTTGATTTTCGATTCCGAGCCTACCCTGAAGAGCTAGCCCAAAGTCTAACAGTGCATTCGCCTTAGGACTCAATACAGCCAAAAAAAATGACTTTTGACAAACACCTCAGAAATGAAAATGAAACACATATCCCTATTCCCCACAGGCTGGAAAGCCGAATTCTCGCTTGATTTTCGATTCCGAGCCTACCCTGAAGAGCTAGCCCAAGGTCTAACACAGCATTCGCCTTAGGACTCAATACAGCCAAAAACATCACTTTTGACAAACACCTCAGAAATGAAAAAGAAACACATATTCCTGTTCCCCACAGGCTGGAAAGCCGAATTCTCGCTTGATTTTCGATTCCGAGCCTACCCTGAAGAGCTAGCTCAAGGTCTAACACAGCATTCGCCTTATTTCTCAATTCAGCCCAAAAACATCACTTTTGACAAACACCTCAGAAATGAAAATGAAACACATATTCTTGTTCCCCACGGGCTGGACAGCCGAATTCTCGCTTGATTTTCGATTCCGAGCCTACCCTGAAGAGCTAGCCCAAAGTCTAACACAGCATTCGCCTTAGGACTGAATACAGCCAAAAAACATGACTTTTGACAAACACCTCAGAAATGAAAATGAAACACATATTCCTGTTCCCCACAGGCTGGAAAGCCACATTCTCGCTTGATTTTTGATTCTGACCTTTCCCTGAAGAGCTAGCCCAAGGTCTAACACAGCATTCGCCTTAGGACTCAATACAGCCAAAAACATCACTTTTGACAAACACCTCAGAAATGAAAATGAAACACATATTCCTGTTCCCCACGAGCTGGAAAGCCGAATTCTCGCTTGATTTTTGATTCCGACCTTTCCCTGAAGAGCTAGCCCAAGGTCTAACACCGCATTCGCCTTATTTCTCAATTCAGCCCAAAAACATCACTTTTGACAAACACCTCAGAAATGAAAATGAAACACGTATTCCTGTTCCCCATGGGCTGGAAAGCCGAATTCTCGCTTGATTTTCGATTCCGAGCCTACCCTGAAGAGCTAGCCCAAAGTCTAACACTGCATTCGCCTTAGGACTCAATACAGCCAAAAAACATGACTTTTGACAAACACCTCAGAAATGAAAATGAAACACATATTCCTGTTCCCCACAGGCTGGAAAGCCGAATTCTCGCTTGATTTTCGATTCCGAGCCTACCCTGAAGAGCTAGCCCAAGGTCTAACACAGCATTCGCCTTAGGACTCAATACAGCCAAAAATATCACTTTTGACAAACACCTCAGAAATGAAAAAGAAAGACATATTCCTGTTCCCACAGGCTGGAAAGCCGAATTCTCGCTTGATTTTCGATTCCGAGCCTACCCTGAAGAGCTAGCTCAAGGTCTAACACAGCATTCGCCTAATTTCTAAATTCAGCCCAAAACCATCACTTTTGACAAACACCTCAGAAATGAAAATGAAACACATATTCCTGTTCCCCACGGGCTGGAAAGCCGAATTCTCGCTTGATTTTCGATTCTGAGCCTACCCTGAAGAGCTAGCCCAAAGTCTAACACTGCATTCGCCTTAGGACTCAATACAGCCAAAAAACATGACTTTTGACAAACACCTCAGAAATGAAAATGAAACACATATTCCAGTTCCCCATGGGCTGGAAAGCCGAATTCTCGCTTGATTTTCGATTCCGAGCCTACCCTGAAGAGCTAGCCCAAAGTCTAACACAGCATTCGCCTTAGGACTCAATACAGCCAAAAAACATGACTTTTGACAAACACCTCAGAAATGAAAATGAAACACATATTCCTGTTCCCCATGGGCTGGAAAGCCGAATTCTCGCTTGATTTTCGATTCCGAGCCTACCCTGAAGAGCTAGCTCAAGGTCTAACACAGCATTCGCCTTATTTCTCAATTCAGCCCAAAAACATCACTTTTGACAAACACCTCAGAAATGAAAATGAAACACATATTCTTGTTCCCCACGGGCTGGACAGCCGAATTCTCGCTTGATTTTCGATTCCGAGCCTACCCTGAAGAGCTAGCCCAAAGTCTAACACAGCATTCGCCTTAGGACTGAATACAGCCAAAAAACATGACTTTTGACAAACACCTCAGAAATGAAAATGAAACACATATTCCTGTTCCCCACAGGCTGGAAAGCCACATTCTCGCTTGATTTTTGATTCTGACCTTTCCCTGAAGAGCTAGCCCAAGGTCTAACACAGCATTCGCCTTAGGACTCAATACAGCCAAAAACATCACTTTTGACAAACACCTCAGAAATGAAAATGAAACACATATTCCTGTTCCCCACGAGCTGGAAAGCCGAATTCTCGCTTGATTTTTGATTCCGACCTTTCCCTGAAGAGCTAGCCCAAGGTCTAACACCGCATTCGCCTTATTTCTCAATTCAGCCCAAAAACATCACTTTTGACAAACACCTCAGAAATGAAAATGAAACACGTATTCCTGTTCCCCATGGGCTGGAAAGCCGAATTCTCGCTTGATTTTCGATTCCGAGCCTACCCTGAAGAGCTAGCCCAAAGTCTAACACTGCATTCGCCTTAGGACTCAATACAGCCAAAAAACATGACTTTTGACAAACACCTCAGAAATGAAAATGAAACACATATTCCTGTTCCCCACAGGCTGGAAAGCCGAATTCTCGCTTGATTTTCGATTCCGAGCCTACCCTGAAGAGCTAGCCCAAGGTCTAACACAGCATTCGCCTTAGGACTCAATACAGCCAAAAATATCACTTTTGACAAACACCTCAGAAATGAAAAAGAAACACATATTCCTGTTCCCCACAGGCTGGAAAGCCGAATTCTCGCTTGATTTTCGATTCCGAGCCTACCCTGAAGAGCTAGCCCAAGGTCTAACACAGCATTCGCCTTAGGACTCAATACAGCCAAAAACATCACTTTTGACAAACACCTCAGAAATGAAAAAGAAACACATATTCCTGTTCCCCACGGGCTGGAAAGCCGAATTCTCGCTTGATTTTCGATTCCGAGCCTACCCTGAAGAGCTAGCCCAAGGTCTAACACAGCATTCGCCTTAGGACTCAATACAGCCAAAAACATCACTTTTGACAAACACCTCAGAAATGAAAATGAAACACATATTCCTGTTCCCCACGGGCTGGAAAGCCGAATTCTCGCTTGATTTTCGATTCTGAGCCTACCCTGAAGAGCTAGCCCAAAGTCTAACACTGCATTCGCCTTAGGACTCAATACAGCCAAAAAACATGACTTTTGACAAACACCTCAGAAATGAAAATGAAACACATATTCCAGTTCCCCATGGGCTGGAAAGCCGAATTCTCGCTTGATTTTCGATTCCGAGCCTACCCTGAAGAGCTAGCCCAAAGTCTAACACAGCATTCGCCTTAGGACTCAATACAGCCAAAAAACATGACTTTTGACAAACACCTCAGAAATGAAAATGAAACACATATTCCTGTTCCCCATGGGCTGGAAAGCCGAATTCTCGCTTGATTTTCGATTCCGAGCCTACCCTGAAGAGCTAGCTCAAGGTCTAACACAGCATTCGCCTTATTTCTCAATTCAGCCCAAAAACATCACTTTTGACAAACACCTCAGAAATGAAAATGAAACACATATTCTTGTTCCCCACGGGCTGGACAGCCGAATTCTCGCTTGATTTTCGATTCCGAGCCTACCCTGAAGAGCTAGCCCAAAGTCTAACACAGCATTCGCCTTAGGACTGAATACAGCCAAAAAACATGACTTTTGACAAACACCTCAGAAATGAAAATGAAACACATATTCCTGTTCCCCACAGGCTGGAAAGCCACATTCTCGCTTGATTTTTGATTCTGACCTTTCCCTGAAGAGCTAGCCCAAGGTCTAACACAGCATTCGCCTTAGGACTCAATACAGCCAAAAACATCACTTTTGACAAACACCTCAGAAATGAAAATGAAACACATATTCCTGTTCCCCACGAGCTGGAAAGCCGAATTCTCGCTTGATTTTTGATTCCGACCTTTCCCTGAAGAGCTAGCCCAAGGTCTAACACCGCATTCGCCTTATTTCTCAATTCAGCCCAAAAACATCACTTTTGACAAACACCTCAGAAATGAAAATGAAACACGTATTCCTGTTCCCCATGGGCTGGAAAGCCGAATTCTCGCTTGATTTTCGATTCCGAGCCTACCCTGAAGAGCTAGCCCAAAGTCTAACACTGCATTCGCCTTAGGACTCAATACAGCCAAAAAACATGACTTTTGACAAACACCTCAGAAATGAAAATGAAACACATATTCCTGTTCCCCACAGGCTGGAAAGCCGAATTCTCGCTTGATTTTCGATTCCGAGCCTACCCTGAAGAGCTAGCCCAAGGTCTAACACAGCATTCGCCTTAGGACTCAATACAGCCAAAAATATCACTTTTGACAAACACCTCAGAAATGAAAAAGAAAGACATATTCCTGTTCCCACAGGCTGGAAAGCCGAATTCTCGCTTGATTTTCGATTCCGAGCCTACCCTGAAGAGCTAGCTCACGGTCTAACACAGCATTCGCCTTATTTCTCAATTCAGCCCAAAAACATCACTTTTGACAAACACCTCAGAAATGAAAAAGAAACACATATTCCTGTTCCCCACGGGCTGGAAAGCCAAATTCTTGCTTGATTTTCGATTCCGAGCCTACCCTGAAGAGCTAGCCCAAAGTCTAACACTGCATTCGCCTTAGAACTCAATACAGCCAAAAAACATGACTTTTGACAAACACCTCAGAAATGAAAATGAAACACATATTCCTGTTCCCCACAGGCTGGAAAGCCGAATTCTCGCTTGATTTTCGATTCTGAGCCTACCCTGAAGAGCTAGCTCACGGTCTAACACAGCATTCGCCTTATTTCTCAATTCAGCCCAAAAACATCACTTTTGACAAACACCTCAGAAATGAAAAAGAAACACATATTCCTGTTCCCCACAGGCTGGAAAGCCGAATTCTCGCTTGATTTTCGATTCCGAGCCTACCCTGAAGAGCTAGCTCAAGGTCTAACACAGCATTCGCCTTATTTCTCAATTCAGCCCAAAACCATCACTTTTGACAAACACCTCAGAAATGAAAATGAAACACATATTCCTGTTCCCCACGGGCTGGAAAGCCGAATTCTCGCTTGATTTTCGATTCTGAGCCTACCCTGAAGAGCTAGCCCAAAGTCTAACACTGCATTCGCCTTAGGACTCAATACAGCCAAAAAACATGACTTTTGACAAACACCTCAGAAATGAAAATGAAACACATATTCCAGTTCCCCATGGGCTGGAAAGCCGAATTCTCGCTTGATTTTCGATTCCGAGCCTACCCTGAAGAACTAGCTCATGGTCTAACACAGCATTCGCCTTATTTCTCAATTCAGCCCAAAAACATCACTTTTGACAAACACCTCAGAAATGAAAATGAAACACATATTCCTGTTCCCCACGGGCTGGAAAGCCAAATTCTTGCTTGATTTTCGATTCCGAGCCTACCCTGAAGAGCTAGCCCAAAGTCTAACACTGCATTCGCCTTAGGACTCAATACAGCCAAAAAACATGACTTTTGACAAACACCTCAGAAATGAAAATGAAACACATATTCCTGTTCCCCATGGGCTGGAAAGCCGAATTCTCGCTTGATTTTCGATTCCGAGCCTACCCTGAAGAGCTAGCTCACGGTCTAACACAGCATTCGCCTTATTTCTCAATTCAGCCCAAAACCATCACTTTTGACAAACACCTCAGAAATGAAAATGAAACACATATTCCTGTTCCCCACGGGCTGGAAAGCCGAATTCTCGCTTGATTTTCGATTCTGAGCCTACCCTGAAGAGCTAGCCCAAAGTCTAACACTGCATTCGCCTTAGGACTCAATACAGCCAAAAAACATGACTTTTGACAAACACCTCAGAAATGAAAATGAAACACATATTCCAGTTCCCCATGGGCTGGAAAGCCGAATTCTCGCTTGATTTTCGATTCCGAGCCTACCCTGAAGAGCTAGCCCAAAGTCTAACACTGCATTCGCCTTAGAACTCAATACAGCCAAAAAACATGACTTTTGACAAACACCTCAGAAATGAAAAAGAAACACATATTCCTGTTCCCCACAGGCTGGAAAGCCAAATTCTCGCTTGATTTTCGATTCCGAGCCTACCCTGAAGAGCTAGCCCAAAGTCTAACACAGCATTCGCCTTAGGACTCAATACAGCCAAAAATATGACTTTTGACAAACACCTCAGAAATGAAAATGAAACACATATTCCTGTTCCCCACAGGCCGGAAAGCCAAATTCTCGCTTGATTTTTGATTCCGACCTTTTCCTGAAGAGCTAGCCCAAGGTCTAACACAGCATTCGCCTAATTTCTAAATTCAGCCCAAAAACATCACTTTTGAAAAACACCTCAGAAATGAAAAAGAAACACATATTCCTGTTCCCCATGGGCTGGAAAGCTGAATTCTCGCTTGATTTTCGATTCCGAGCCTACCCTGAAGAGCTAGCCCAAAGTCTAACACTGCATTCGCCTTAGGACTCAATACAGCCAAAAAACATGACTTTTGACAAACACCTCAGAAATGAAAATGAAACACATATTCCTGTTCCCCACAGGCTGGAAAGCCGAATTCTCGCTTGATTTTCGATTCCGAGCCTACCCTGAAGAGCTAGCCCAAAGTCTAACACAGCATTCGCCTTAGGACTCAATACAGCCAAAAAACATGACTTTTGACAAACACCTCAGAAATGAAAATGAAACACATATTCCTGTTCCCCACGAGCTGGAAAGCCAAATTCTCGCTTGATTTTTGATTCCGACCTTTCCCTGAAGAGCTAGCCCAAGGTCTAACACCGCATTCGCCTTATTTCTCAATTCAGCCCAAAAACATCACTTTTGACAAACACCTCAGAAATGAAAATGAAACACGTATTCCTGTTCCCCATGGGCTGGAAAGCCGAATTCTCGCTTGATTTTCGATTCCGAGCCTACCCTGAAGAGCTAGCCCAAAGTCTAACACTGCATTCGCCTTAGGACTCAATACAGCCAAAAAACATGACTTTTGACAAACACCTCAGAAATGAAAATGAAACACATATTCCTGTTCCCCACAGGCTGGAAAGCCGAATTCTCGCTTGATTTTCGATTCCGAGCCTACCCTGAAGAGCTAGCCCAAGGTCTAACACAGCATTCGCCTTAGGACTCAATACAGCCAAAAATATCACTTTTGACAAACACCTCAGAAATGAAAAAGAAACACATATTCCTGTTCCCACAGGCTGGAAAGCCGAATTCTCGCTTGATTTTCGATTCCGAGCCTACCCTGAAGAGCTAGCTCACGGTCTAACACAGCATTCGCCTTATTTCTCAATTCAGCCCAAAAACATCACTTTTGACAAACACCTCAGAAATGAAAAAGAAACACATATTCCTGTTCCCCACGGGCTGGAAAGCCAAATTCTTGCTTGATTTTCGATTCCGAGCCTACCCTGAAGAGCTAGCCCAAAGTCTAACACTGCATTCGCCTTAGAACTCAATACAGCCAAAAAACATGACTTTTGACAAACACCTCAGAAATGAAAATGAAACACATATTCCTGTTCCCCACAGGCTGGAAAGCCGAATTCTCGCTTGATTTTCGATTCTGAGCCTACCCTGAAGAGCTAGCTCACGGTCTAACACAGCATTCGCCTTATTTCTCAATTCAGCCCAAAAACATCACTTTTGACAAACACCTCAGAAATGAAAAAGAAACACATATTCCTGTTCCCCACAGGCTGGAAAGCCGAATTCTCGCTTGATTTTCGATTCCGAGCCTACCCTGAAGAGCTAGCTCAAGGTCTAACACAGCATTCACCTTATTTCTCAATTCAGCCCAAAACCATCACTTTTGACAAACACCTCAGAAATGAAAATGAAACACATATTCCTGTTCCCCACGGGCTGGAAAGCCGAATTCTCGCTTGATTTTCGATTCTGAGCCTACCCTGAAGAGCTAGCCCAAAGTCTAACACTGCATTCGCCTTAGGACTCAATACAGCCAAAAAACATGACTTTTGACAAACACCTCAGAAATGAAAATGAAACACATATTCCAGTTCCCCATGGGCTGGAAAGCCGAATTCTCGCTTGATTTTCGATTCCGAGCCTACCCTGAAGAGCTAGCCCAAAGTCTAACACTGCATTCGCCTTAGAACTCAATACAGCCAAAAAACATGACTTTTGACAAACACCTCAGAAATGAAAATGAAAGACATATTCCTGTTCCCCACAGGCCGGAAAGCCAAATTCTCGCTTGATTTTTGATTCCGACCTTTTCCTGAAGAGCTAGCCCAAGGTCTAACACAGCATTCGCCTAATTTCTAAATTCAGCCCAAAAACATCACTTTTGAAAAACACCTCAGAAATGAAAAAGAAACACATATTCCTGTTCCCCATGGGCTGGAAAGCCGAATTCTCGCTTGATTTTCGATTCCGAGCCTACCCTGAAGAGCTAGCCCAAAGTCTAACACTGCATTCGCCTTAGGACTCAATACAGCCAAAAAACATGACTTTTGACAAACACCTCAGAAATGAAAATGAAACACATATTCCTGTTCCCCACAGGCTGGAAAGCCGAATTCTCGCTTGATTTTTGATTCCGAGCCTACCCTGAAGAGCTAGCTCACGGTCTAACACAGCATTCGCCTTATTTCTCAATTCAGCCCAAAAACATCACTTTTGACAAACACCTCAGAAATGAAAAAGAAACACATATTCCTGTTCCCCACAGGCTGAAAAGCCAAATTCTCGCTTGATTTTCGATTCCGAGCCTACCCTGAAGAGCTAGCCCAAAGTCTAACACAGCATTCGCCTTAGGACTCAATACAGCCAAAAAACATGACTTTTGACAAACACCTCAGAAATGAAAATGAAACACATATTCCTGTTCCCCATGGGCTGGAAAGCCGAATTCTCGCTTGATTTTCGATTCCGAGCCTACCCTGAAGAGCTAGCCCAAAGTCTAACAGTGCATTCGCCTTAGGACTCAATACAGCCAAAAAAAATGACTTTTGACAAACACCTCAGAAATGAAAAAGAAACACATATTCCTGTTCCCCACAGGCTGGAAAGCCAAATTCTCGCTTGATTTTCGATTCCGAGCCTACCCTGAAGAGCTAGCTCATGGTCTAACACAGCATTCGCCTTATTTCTCAATTCAGCCCAAAAACATCACTTTTGACAAACACCTCAGAAATGAAAATGAAACACATATTCCTGTTCCCCACGGGCTGGAAAGCCAAATTCTTGCTTGATTTTCGATTCCGAGCCTACCCTGAAGAGCTAGCCCAAAGTCTAACACTGCATTCGCCTTAGGACTCAATACAGCCAAAAAACATGACTTTTGACAAACACCTCAGAAATGAAAATGAAACACATATTCCTGTTCCCCATGGGCTGGAAAGCCGAATTCTCGCTTGATTTTCGATTCCGAGCCTACCCTGAAGAGCTAGCTCACGGTCTAACACAGCATTCGCCTTATTTCTCAATTCAGCCCAAAAACATCACTTTTGACAAACACCTCAGAAATGAAAAAGAAACACATATTCCTGTTCCCCACAGGCTGGAAAGCCAAATTCTTGCTTGATTTTCGATTCCGAGCCTACCCTGAAGAGCTAGCCCAAAGTCTAACACAGCATTCGCCTTAGGACTCAATACAGCCAAAAATATGACTTTTGACAAACACCTCAGAAATGAAAATGAAACACATATTCCTGTTCCCCACAGGCTGGAAAGCCGAATTCTCGCTTGATTTTCGATTCCGAGCCTACCCTGAAGAGCTAGCCCAAGGTCTAACACAGCATTCGCCTTAGGACTCAATACAGCCAAAAACATCACTTTTGACAAACACCTCAGAAATGAAAAAGAAACACATATTCCTGTTCCCCACAGGCTGGAAAGCCGAATTCTCACTTGATTTTCGATTCCGAGCCTACCCTGAAGAGCTAGCTCAAGGTCTAACACAGCATTCGCCTTATTTCTCAATTCAGCCCAAAAACATCACTTTTGACAAACACCTCAGAAATGAAAATGAAACACATATTCTTGTTCCCCACGGGCTGGACAGCCGAATTCTCGCTTGATTTTCGATTCCGAGCCTACCCTGAAGAGCTAGCCCAAAGTCTAACACAGCATTCGCCTTAGGACTGAATACAGCCAAAAAACATGACTTTTGACAAACACCTCAGAAATAAAAATGAAACACATATTCCTGTTCCCCACAGGCTGGAAAGCCAAATTCTCGCTTGATTTTTGATTCTGACCTTTCCCTGAAGAGCTAGCCCAAGGTCTAACACAGCATTCGCCTTAGGACTCAATACAGCCAAAAACATCACTTTTGACAAACACCTCAGAAATGAAAATGAAACACATATTCCTGTTCCCCACGAGCTGGAAAGCCGAATTCTCGCTTGATTTTTGATTCCGACCTTTCCCTGAAGAGCTAGCCCAAGGTCTAACACCGCATTCGCCTTATTTCTCAATTCAGCCCAAAAACATCACTTTTGACAAACACCTCAGAAATGAAAATGAAACACATATTCCTGTTCCCCACGGGCTGGAAAGCCGAATTCTCGCTTGATTTTCGATTCTGAGCCTACCCTGAAGAGCTAGCCCAAAGTCTAACACTGCATTCGCCTTAGGACTCAATACAGCCAAAAAACATGACTTTTGACAAACACCTCAGAAATGAAAATGAAACACATATTCCTGTTCCCCACAGGCTGGAAAGCCGAATTCTCGCTTGATTTTCGATTCTGAGCCTACCCTGAAGAGCTAGCTCACGGTCTAACACAGCATTCGCCTTATTTCTCAATTCAGCCCAGAAACATCACTTTTGACAAACACATCAGAAATGAAAAAGAAACACATATTCCTGTTCCCCACAGGCTGGAAAGCCGAATTCTCGCTTGATTTTCGATTCCGAGCCTACCCTGAAGAGCTAGCTCAAGGTCTAACACAGCATTCGCCTTATTTCTCAATTCAGCCCAAAACCATCACTTTTGACAAACACCTCAGAAATGAAAATGAAACACATATTCCTGTTCCCCACGGGCTGGAAAGCCGAATTCTCGCTTGATTTTCGATTCTGAGCCTACCCTGAAGAGCTAGCCCAAAGTCTAACACTGCATTCGCCTTAGGACTCAATACAGCCAAAAAACATGACTTTTGACAAACACCTCAGAAATGAAAATGAAACACATATTCCAGTTCCCCATGGGCTGGAAAGCCGAATTCTCGCTTGATTTTCGATTCCGAGCCTACCCTGAAGAGCTAGCCCAAAGTCTAACACTGCATTCGCCTTAGAACTCAATACAGCCAAAAAACATGACTTTTGACAAACACCTCAGAAATGAAAAAGAAACACATATTCCTGTTCCCCACAGGCTGGAAAGCCAAATTCTCGCTTGATTTTCGATTCCGAGCCTACCCTGAAGAGCTAGCCCAAAGTCTAACACAGCATTCGCCTTAGGACTCAATACAGCCAAAAATATGACTTTTGACAAACACCTCAGAAATGAAAATGAAACACATATTCCTGTTCCCCACAGGCCGGAAAGCCAAATTCTCGCTTGATTTTTGATTCCGACCTTTTCCTGAAGAGCTAGCCCAAGGTCTAACACAGCATTCGCCTAATTTCTAAATTCAGCCCAAAAACATCACTTTTGAAAAACACCTCAGAAATGAAAAAGAAACACATATTCCTGTTCCCCATGGGCTGGAAAGCCGAATTCTCGCTTGATTTTCGATTCCGAGCCTACCCTGAAGAGCTAGCCCAAAGTCTAACACTGCATTCGCCTTAGGACTCAATACAGCCAAAAAACATGACTTTTGACAAACACCTCAGAAATGAAAATGAAACACATATTCCTGTTCCCCACAGGCTGGAAAGCCGAATTCTCGCTTGATTTTCGATTCCGAGCCTACCCTGAAGAGCTAGCTCACGGTCTAACACAGCATTCGCCTTATTTCTCAATTCAGCCAAAAACATCACTTTTGACAAACACCTCAGAAATGAAAAAGAAACACATATTCCTGTTCCCCACAGGCTGAAAAGCCAAATTCTCGCTTGATTTTCGATTCCGAGCCTACCCTGAAGAGCTAGCCCAAAGTCTAACACAGCATTCGCCTTAGGACTCAATACAGCCAAAAAACATGACTTTTGACAAACACCTCAGAAATGAAAATGAAACACATATTCCTGTTCCCCATGGGCTGGAAAGCCGAATTCTCGCTTGATTTTCGATTCCGAGCCTACCCTGAAGAGCTAGCCCAAAGTCTAACAGTGCATTCGCCTTAGGACTCAATACAGCCAAAAAAAATGACTTTTGACAAACACCTCAGAAATGAAAATGAAACACATATTCCTGTTCCCCACAGGCTGGAAAGCCAAATTCTCGCTTGATTTTCGATTCCGAGCCTACCCTGAAGAGCTAGCTCACGGTCTAACACAGCATTCGCCTTATTTCTCAATTCAGCCCAAAAACATCACTTTTGACAAACACCTCAGAAATGAAAAAGAAACACATATTCCTGTTCCCCACAGGCTGAAAAGCCAAATTCTCGCTTGATTTTCGATTCCGAGCCTACCCTGAAGAGCTAGCCCAAAGTCTAACACAGCATTCGCCTTAGGACTCAATACAGCCAAAAAACATGACTTTTGACAAACACCTCAGAAATGAAAATGAAACACATATTCCTGTTCCCCATGGGCTGGAAAGCCGAATTCTCGCTTGATTTTCGATTCCGAGCCTACCCTGAAGAGCTAGCCCAAAGTCTAACAGTGCATTCGCCTTAGGACTCAATACAGCCAAAAAAAATGACTTTTGACAAACACCTCAGAAATGAAAAAGAAACACATATTCCTGTTCCCCACAGGCTGGAAAGCCAAATTCTCGCTTGATTTTCGATTCCGAGCCTACCCTGAAGAGCTAGCTCATGGTCTAACACATCATTCGCCTTATTTCTCAATTCAGCCCAAAAACATCACTTTTGACAAACACCTCAGAAATGAAAATGAAACACATATTCCTGTTCCCCACGGGCTGGAAAGCCAAATTCTTGCTTGATTTTCGATTCCGAGCCTACCCTGAAGAGCTAGCTCATGGTCTAACACAGCATTCGCCTTATTTCTCAATTCAGCCCAAAAACATCACTTTTGACAAACACCTCAGAAATGAAAATGAAACACATATTCCTGTTCCCCACGGGCTGGAAAGCCAAATTCTTGCTTGATTTTCGATTCCGAGCCTACCCTGAAGAGCTAGCCCAAAGTCTAACACTGCATTCGCCTTAGGACTCAATACAGCCAAAAAACATGACTTTTGACAAACACCTCAGAAATGAAAATGAAACACATATTCCTGTTCCCCATGGGCTGGAAAGCCGAATTCTCGCTTGATTTTCGATTCCGAGCCTACCCTGAAGAGCTAGCCCAAGGTCTAACACAGCATTCGCCTTAGGACTCAATACAGCCAAAAATATGACTTTTGACAAACACCTCAGAAATGAAAATGAAACACATATTCCTGTTCCCCACAGGCTGGAAAGCCGAATTCTCGCTTGATTTTCGATTCCGAGCCTACCCTGAAGAGCTAGCCCAAGGTCTAACACAGCATTCGCCTTAGGACTCAATACAGCCAAAAACATCACTTTTGACAAACACCTCAGAAATGAAAAAGAAACACATATTCCTGTTCCCCACAGGCTGGAAAGCCGAATTCTCACTTGATTTTCGATTCCGAGCCTACCCTGAAGAGCTAGCTCAAGGTCTAACACAGCATTCGCCTTATTTCTCAATTCAGCCCAAAAACATCACTTTTGACAAACACCTCAGAAATGAAAATGAAACACATATTCTTGTTCCCCACGGGCTGGACAGCCGAATTCTCGCTTGATTTTCGATTCCGAGCCTACCCTGAAGAGCTAGCCCAAAGTCTAACACAGCATTCGCCTTAGGACTGAATACAGCCAAAAAACATGACTTTTGACAAACACCTCAGAAATGAAAATGAAACACATATTCCTGTTCCCCACAGGCTGGAAAGCCAAATTCTCGCTTGATTTTTGATTCTGACCTTTCCCTGAAGAGCTAGCCCAAGGTCTAACACAGCATTCGCCTTATTTCTCAATTCAGCCCAAAAACATCACTTTTGACAAACACCTCAGAAATGAAAATGAAACACATATTCCTGTTCCCCATGGGCTGGAAAGCCGAATTCTCGCTTGATTTTCGATTCCGAGCCTACCCTGAAGAGATAGCCCAAAGTCTAACACTGCATTCGCCTTAGGACTCAATACAGCCCAAAAACATCACTTTTGACAAACACCTCAGAAATGAAAAAGAAACACATATTCCTGTTCCCCACAGGCTGAAAAGCCAAATTCTCGCTTGATTTTCGATTCCGAGCCTACCCTGAAGAGCTAGCCCAAAGTCTAACACAGCATTCGCCTTAGGACTCAATACAGCCAAAAAACATGACTTTTGACAAACACCTCAGAAATGAAAATGAAACACATATTCCTGTTCCCCATGGGCTGGAAAGCCGAATTCTAGCTTGATTTTCGATTCCGAGCCTACCCTGAAGAGCTAGCCCAAAGTCTAACAGTGCATTCGCCTTAGGACTCAATACAGCCAAAAAAAATGACTTTTGACAAACACCTCAGAAATGAAAAAGAAACACATATTCCTGTTCCCCACAGGCTGGAAAGCCAAATTCTCGCTTGATTTTCGATTCCGAGCCTACCCTGAAGAGCTAGCTCATGGTCTAACACAGCATTCGCTTTATTTCTCAATTCAGCCCAAAAACATCACTTTTGACAAACACCTCAAAAATGAAAATGAAACACATATTCCTGTTCCCCACGGGCTGGAAAGCCAAATTCTTGCTTGATTTTCGATTCCGAGCCTACCCTGAAGAGCTAGCTCATGGTCTAACACAGCATTCGCCTTATTTCTCAATTCAGCCCAAAAACATCACTTTTGACAAACACCTCAGAAATGAAAATGAAACACATATTCCTGTTCCCCACGGGCTGGAAAGCCAAATTCTTGCTTGATTTTCGATTCCGAGCCTACCCTGAAGAGCTAGCCCAAAGTCTAACACTGCATTCGCCTTAGGACTCAATACAGCCAAAAAACATGACTTTTGACAAACACCTCAGAAATGAAAATGAAACACATATTCCTGTTCCCCATGGGCTGGAAAGCCGAATTCTCACTTGATTTTCGATTCCGAGCCTACCCTGAAGAGCTAGCTCACGGTCTAACACAGCATTCGCCTTATTTCTCAATTCAGCCCAAAAACATCACTTTTGACAAACACCTCAGAAATGAAAAAGAAACACATATTCCTGTTCCCCACGGGCTGGAAAGCCAAATTCTTGCTTGATTTTCGATTCCGAGCCTACCCTGAAGAGCTAGCCCAAAGTCTAACACAGCATTCGCCTTAGGACTCAATACAGCCAAAAATATGACTTTTGACAAACACCTCAGAAATGAAAATGAAACACATATTCCTGTTCCCCACAGGCTGGAAAGCCAAATTCTCGCTTGATTTTTGATTCTGACCTTTCCCTGAAGAGCTAGCCCAAGGTCTAACACAGCATTCGCCTTAGGACTCAATACAGCCAAAAACATCACTTTTGACAAACACCTCAGAAATGAAAATGAAACACATATTCCTGTTCCCCACGAGCTGGAAAGCCGAATTCTCGCTTGATTTTTGATTCCGACCTTTCCCTGAAGAGCTAGCCCAAGGTCTAACACAGCATTCGCCTTAGGACTCAATACAGCCAAAAACATCACTTTTGACAAACACCTCAGAAATGAAAAAGAAACACATATTCCTGTTCCCCACAGGCTGGAAAGCCGAATTCTCGCTTGATTTTCGATTCTGAGCCTACCCTGAAGAGCTAGCCCAAAGTCTAACACAGCATTCGCCTTATTTCTCAATTCAGCCCAAAAACATCACTTTTGACAAACACCTCAGAAATGAAAATGAAACACATATTCCTGTTCCCCATGGGCTGGAAAGCCGAATTCTCGCCTGATTTTCGATTCCGAGCCTACCCTGAAGAGCTAGCCCAAAGTCTAACACTGCATTCGCCTTAGGACTCAATACAGCCCAAAAACATCACTTTTGACAAACACCTCAGAAATGAAAAAGAAACACATATTCCTGTTCCCCACGGGCTGGAAAGCCAAATTCTCGCTTGATTTTCGATTATGAGCCTACCCTCAAGAGCTAGCCCAAAGTCTAACACAGCATTCGCCTTAGGACTCAATACAGCCAAAAAACATGACTTTTGACAAACACCTCAGAAATGAAAAAGAAACACATTCCTGTTCCCCACAGGCTGGAAAGCCGAATTCTTGCTTGATTTTTGATTCCGACCTTTCCCTGAAGAGCTAGCCCAAGGTCTAACACAGAAATTCGCCTTAGTTCTAAATTCAGCCCAAAAGCATCACTTTTGACAAACACCTCAGAAATGAAAATGAAACAAATATTCCTGTTCCCCAAAGGCTGGAAAGCCAAATTCTCGCTTTATTTTTGATTCCGAGCCTACCCTGAAGAGCTAGCCCAAAGTCTAACACTGCATTCGCCTTAGGACTCAATACAGCCAAAAAACATGACTTTTGACAAACACCTCAGAAATGAAAATGAAACACATATCCCTGTTCCCCACGGGCTGGACAGCTGAATTCTCGCTTGATTTTCGATTCCAAGCCTACCCTGAAGAGTTAGCTCAAGGTCTAACACAGCATTCGCCTTATTTCTCAATTCAGCCCAAAAACATCACTTTTGACAAACACCTCAGAAATGAAAAAGAAACACATATTCCTGTTCCCCACGGGCTGGAAAGCCAAATTCTTGCTTGATTTTCGATTCCGAGCCTACCCTGAAGAGCTAGCCCAAAGTCTAACACAGCATTCGCTTTAGGACTCAATACAGCCAAAAATATGACTTTTGACAAACACCTCAGAAATGAAAAAGAAACACATATTCCTGTTCCCCACAGGCTGGAAAGCCAAATTCTCGCTTGATTTTCGATTCCGAGCCTACCCTGAAGAACTAGCTCATGGTCTAACACAGCATTCGCCTTATTTCTCAATTCAGCCCAAAAACATCACTTTTGACAAACACCTCAGAAATGAAAATGAAACACATATTCCTGTTCCCCACGGGCTGGAAAGCCAAATTCTTGCTTGATTTTCGATTCCGAGCCTACCCTGAAGAGCTAGCCCAAAGTCTAACACTGCATTCGCCTTAGGACTCAATACAGCCAAAAAACATGACTTTTGACAAACACCTCAGAAATGAAAATGAAACACATATTCCTGTTCCCCATGGGCTGGAAAGCCGAATTCTCGCTTGATTTTCGATTCCGAGCCTACCCTGAAGAGCTAGCTCACGGTCTAACACAGCATTCGCCTTATTTCTCAATTCAGCCCAAAACCATCACTTTTGACAAACACCTCAGAAATGAAAATGAAACACATATTCCTGTTCCCCACGGGCTGGAAAGCCGAATTCTCGCTTGATTTTCGATTCTGAGCCTACCCTGAAGAGCTAGCCCAAAGTCTAACACTGCATTCGCCTTAGGACTCAATACAGCCAAAAAACATGACTTTTGACAAACACCTCAGAAATGAAAATGAAACACATATTCCAGTTCCCCATGGGCTGGAAAGCCGAATTCTCGCTTGATTTTCGATTCCGAGCCTACCCTGAAGAGCTAGCCCAAAGTCTAACACTGCATTCGCCTTAGAACTCAATACAGCCAAAAAACATGACTTTTGACAAACACCTCAGAAATGAAAAAGAAACACATATTCCTGTTCCCCACAGGCTGGAAAGCCAAATTCTCGCTTGATTTTCGATTCCGAGCCTACCCTGAAGAGCTAGCCCAAAGTCTAACACAGCATTCGCCTTAGGACTCAATACAGCCAAAAATATGTCTTTTGACAAACACCTCAGAAATGAAAATGAAACACATATTCCTGTTCCCCACAGGCCGGAAAGCCAAATTCTCGCTTGATTTTTGATTCCGACCTTTTCCTGAAGAGCTAGCCCAAGGTCTAACACAGCATTCGCCTAATTTCTAAATTCAGCCCAAAAACATCACTTTTGAAAAACACCTCAGAAATGAAAAAGAAACACATATTCCTGTTCCCCACAGGCTGGAAAGCCAAATTCTCGCTTGATTTTTGATTCCGAGCCTACCCTGAAGAGCTAGCCCAAAGTCTAACACAGCATTCGCCTTAGGACTCAATACAGCCAAAAATATGTCTTTTGACAAACACCTCAGAAATGAAAATGAAACACATATTCCTGTTCCCCACAGGCTGGAAAGCCGAATTCTCGCTTGATTTTTGATTCCGACCTTTCCCTGAAGAGCTAGCCCAAGGTCTAACACAGCATTCGCCTTAGGACTCAATACAGCCAAAAAACATGACTTTTGACAAACACCTCAGAAATGAAAATGAAACACATATTCCAGTTCCCCATGGGCTGGAAAGCCGAATTCTCGCTTGATTTTCGATTCCGAGCCTACCCTGAAGAGCTAGCCCAAAGTCTAACACAGCATTCGCCTTAGGACTCAATACAGCCAAAAAACATGACTTTTGACAAACACCTCAGAAATGAAAATGAAACACATATTCCAGTTCCCCATGGGCTGGAAAGCCGAATTCTCGCTTGATTTTCGATTCCGAGCCTACCCTGAAGAGCTAGCTCACGGTCTAACACAGCATTCGCCTTATTTCTCAATTCAGCCCAAAAACATCACTTTTGAAAAACACCTCAGAAATGAAAAAGAAACACATATTCCTGTTCCCCACGGGCTGGAAAGCCAAATTCTCGCTTGATTTTTGATTCTGAGCCTACCCTGAAGAGCTAGCCCAAAGTCTAACACAGCATTCGCCTTAGGACTCAATACAGCCAAAAATATGTCTTTTGACAAACACCTCAGAAATGAAAATGAAACACATATTCCTGTTCCCCACAGGCTGGAAAGCCGAATTCTCGCTTGATTTTTGATTCCGACCTTTCCCTGAAGAGCTAGCCCAAGGTCTAACACAGCATTCGCCTTAGGACTCAATACAGCCAAAAAACATGACTTTTGACAAACACCTCAGAAATGAAAATGAAACACATATTCCAGTTCCCCATGGGCTGGAAAGCCGAATTCTCGCTTGATTTTCGATTCCGAGCCTACCCTGAAGAGCTAGCCCAAAGTCTAACACAGCATTCGCCTTAGGACTCAATACAGCCAAAAAACATGACTTTTGACAAACACCTCAGAAATGAAAATGAAACACATATTCCAGTTCCCCATGGGCTGGAAAGCCGAATTCTCGCTTGATTTTCGATTCCGAGCCTACCCTGAAGAGCTAGCCCAAAGTCTAACACTGCATTCGCCTTAGGACTCAATACAGCCAAAAATATGACTTTTGACAAACACCTCAGAAATGAAAAAGAAACACATATTCCTGTTCCCCACAGGCTGGAAAGCCAAATTCTCGCTTGATTTTCGATTCCGAGCCTACCCTGAAGAACTAGCTCATGGTCTAACACAGCATTCGCCTTATTTCTCAATTCAGCCCAAAAACATCACTTTTGACAAACACCTCAGAAATGAAAATGAAACACATATTCCTGTTCCCCACGGGCTGGAAAGCCAAATTCTTGCTTGATTTTCGATTCCGAGCCTACCCTGAAGAGCTAGCCCAAAGTCTAACACTGCATTCGCCTTAGGACTCAATACAGCCAAAAAACATGACTTTTGACAAACACCTCAGAAATGAAAATGAAACACATATTCCTGTTCCCCATGGGCTGGAAAGCCGAATTCTCGCTTGATTTTCGATTCCGAGCCTACCCTGAAGAGCTAGCTCACGGTCTAACACAGCATTCGCCTTATTTCTCAATTCAGCCCAAAACCATCACTTTTGACAAACACCTCAGAAATGAAAATGAAACACATATTCCTGTTCCCCACGGGCTGGAAAGCCGAATTCTCGCTTGATTTTCGATTCTGAGCCTACCCTGAAGAGCTAGCCCAAAGTCTAACACTGCATTCGCCTTAGGACTCAATACAGCCAAAAAACATGACTTTTGACAAACACCTCAGAAATGAAAATGAAACACATATTCCAGTTCCCCATGGGCTGGAAAGCCGAATTCTCGCTTGATTTTCGATTCCGAGCCTACCCTGAAGAGCTAGCCCAAAGTCTAACACTGCATTCGCCTTAGAACTCAATACAGCCAAAAAACATGACTTTTGACAAACACCTCAGAAATGAAAAAGAAACACATATTCCTGTTCCCCACAGGCTGGAAAGCCAAATTCTCGCTTGATTTTCGATTCCGAGCCTACCCTGAAGAGCTAGCCCAAAGTCTAACACAGCATTCGCCTTAGGACTCAATACAGCCAAAAATATGTCTTTTGACAAACACCTCAGAAATGAAAATGAAACACATATTCCTGTTCCCCACAGGCCGGAAAGCCAAATTCTCGCTTGATTTTTGATTCCGACCTTTTCCTGAAGAGCTAGCCCAAGGTCTAACACAGCATTCGCCTAATTTCTAAATTCAGCCCAAAAACATCACTTTTGAAAAACACCTCAGAAATGAAAAAGAAACACATATTCCTGTTCCCCACAGGCTGGAAAGCCAAATTCTCGCTTGATTTTTGATTCCGAGCCTACCCTGAAGAGCTAGCCCAAAGTCTAACACAGCATTCGCCTTAGGACTCAATACAGCCAAAAATATGTCTTTTGACAAACACCTCAGAAATGAAAATGAAACACATATTCCTGTTCCCCACAGGCTGGAAAGCCGAATTCTCGCTTGATTTTTGATTCCGACCTTTCCCTGAAGAGCTAGCCCAAGGTCTAACACAGCATTCGCCTTAGGACTCAATACAGCCAAAAAACATGACTTTTGACAAACACCTCAGAAATGAAAATGAAACACATATTCCAGTTCCCCATGGGCTGGAAAGCCGAATTCTCGCTTGATTTTCGATTCCGAGCCTACCCTGAAGAGCTAGCCCAAAGTCTAACACAGCATTCGCCTTAGGACTCAATACAGCCAAAAAACATGACTTTTGACAAACACCTCAGAAATGAAAATGAAACACATATTCCAGTTCCCCATGGGCTGGAAAGCCGAATTCTCGCTTGATTTTCGATTCCGAGCCTACCCTGAAGAGCTAGCTCACGGTCTAACACAGCATTCGCCTTATTTCTCAATTCAGCCCAAAAACATCACTTTTGAAAAACACCTCAGAAATGAAAAAGAAACACATATTCCTGTTCCCCACGGGCTGGAAAGCCAAATTCTCGCTTGATTTTTGATTCTGAGCCTACCCTGAAGAGCTAGCCCAAAGTCTAACACAGCATTCGCCTTAGGACTCAATACAGCCAAAAATATGTCTTTTGACAAACACCTCAGAAATGAAAATGAAACACATATTCCTGTTCCCCACAGGCTGGAAAGCCGAATTCTCGCTTGATTTTTGATTCCGACCTTTCCCTGAAGAGCTAGCCCAAGGTCTAACACAGCATTCGCCTTAGGACTCAATACAGCCAAAAAACATGACTTTTGACAAACACCTCAGAAATGAAAATGAAACACATATTCCAGTTCCCCATGGGCTGGAAAGCCGAATTCTCGCTTGATTTTCGATTCCGAGCCTACCCTGAAGAGCTAGCCCAAAGTCTAACACAGCATTCGCCTTAGGACTCAATACAGCCAAAAAACATGACTTTTGACAAACACCTCAGAAATGAAAATGAAACACATATTCCAGTTCCCCATGGGCTGGAAAGCCGAATTCTCGCTTGATTTTCGATTCCGAGCCTACCCTGAAGAGCTAGCCCAAAGTCTAACACAGCATTCGCCTTAGGACTCAATACAGCCAAAAACATCACTTTTGACAAACACCTCAGAAATGAAAAAGAAACACATATTCCTGTTCCCCACAGGCTGGAAAGCCGAATTCTCGCTTGATTTTCGATTCCGAGCCTACCCTGAAGAGCTAGCTCAAGGTCTAACACAGCATTCGCCTTATTTCTCAATTCAGCCCAAAAACATCACTTTTGACAAACACCTCAGAAATGAAAATAAAACACATATTCCTGTTCCCCACGGGCTGGAAAGCCGAATTCTCGCTTGATTTTCGATTCTGAGCCTACCCTGAAGAGCTAGCCCAAAGTCTAACACTGCATTCGCCTTAGGACTCAATACAGCCAAAAAACATGACTTTTGACAAACACCTCAGAAATGAAAATGAAACACATATTCCAGTTCCCCATGGGCTGGAAAGCCGAATTCTCGCTTGATTTTCAATTCCGAGCCTACCCTGAAGAGCTAGCCCAAAGTCTAACACAGCATTCGCCTTAGGACTCAATACAGCCAAAAAACATGACTTTTGACAAACACCTCAGAAATGAAAAAGAAACACATTCCTGTTCCCCACAGGCTGGAAAGCCAAATTCTTGCTTGATTTTTGATTCCGACCTTTCCCTGAAGAGCTAGCCCAAGGTCTAACACAGAATTCGCCTTAGTTCTAAATTCAGCCCAAAAGCATCACTTTTGACAAACACCTCAGAAATGAAAATGAAACAAATATTCCTGTTCCCCAAAGGCTGGAAAGCCAAATTCTCGCTTGATTTTCGATTCCGAGCCTACCCTGAAGAGCTAGCCCAAAGTCTAACACTGCATTCGCCTTAGGACTCAATACAGCCAAAAAACATGACTTTTGACAAACACCTCAGAAATGAAAATGAAACACATATCCCTATTCCCCACGGGCTGGACAGCTGAATTCTCGCTTGATTTTCGATTCCAAGCCTACCCTGAAGAGCTAGCTCAAGGTCTAACACAGCATTCGCCTTATTTCTCAATTCAGCCCAAAAACATCACTTTTGACAAACACCTCAGAAATGAAAAAGAAACACATATTCCTGTTCCCCACGGGCTGGAAAGCCAAATTCTTGCTTGATTTTCGATTCCGAGCCTACCCTGAAGAGCTAGCCCAAAGTCTAACACAGCATTCGCTTTAGGACTCAATACAGCCAAAAATATGACTTTTGACAAACACCTCAGAAATGAAAATGAAACACATATTCCTGTTCCCCACAGGCTGGAAAGCTGAATTCTCGCTTGATTTTCGATTCCGAGCCTACCCTGAAGAGCTAGCCCAAGGTCTAACACAGCATTCGCCTTAGGACTCAATACAGCCAAAAACATCACTTTTGACAAACACCTCAGAAATGAAAAAGAAACACATATTCCTGTTCCCCACAGGCTGGAAAGCCGAATTCTCGCTTGATTTTCGATTCCGACCTTTCCCTGAAGAGCTAGCCCAAGGTCTAACACCGCATTCGCCTTATTTCTCAATTCAGCCCAAAAACATCACTTTTGACAAACACCTCAGAAATGAAAATGAAACACATATTCCTGTTCCCCACGGGCTGGAAAGCCGAATTCTCGCTTGATTTTCGATTCTGAGCCTACCCTGAAGAGCTAGCCCAAAGTCTAACACTGCATTCGCCTTAGGACTCAATACAGCCAAAAAACATGACTTTTGACAAACACCTCAGAAATGAAAAAGAAACACATATTCCTGTTCCCCACGGCTGGAAAGCCAAATTCTTGCTTGATTTTCGATTCCGAGCCTACCCTGAAGAGCTAGCCCAAAGTCTAACACAGCATTCGCCTTAGGACTGAATACAGCCAAAAAACATGACTTTTGACAAACACCTCAGAAATAAAAATGAAACACATATTCCTGTTCCCCACAGGCTGGAAAGCCAAATTCTCGCTTGATTTTTGATTCTGACCTTTCCCTGAAGAGCTAGCCCAAGGTCTAACACAGCATTCGCCTTAGGACTCAATACAGCCAAAAACATCACTTTTGACAAACACCTCAGAAATGAAAATGAAACACATATTCCTGTTCCCCACGAGCTGGAAAGCCGAATTCTCGCTTGATTTTTGATTCCGACCTTTCCCTGAAGAGCTAGCCCAAGGTCTAACACCGCATTCGCCTTATTTCTCAATTCAGCCCAAAAACATCACTTTTGACAAACACCTCAGAAATGAAAATGAAACACATATTCCTGTTCCCCACGGGCTGGAAAGCCGAATTCTCGCTTGATTTTCGATTCTGAGCCTACCCTGAAGAGCTAGCCCAAAGTCTAACACTGCATTCGCCTTAGGACTCAATACAGCCAAAAAACATGACTTTTGACAAACACCTCAGAAATGAAAATGAAACACATATTCCTGTTCCCCACAGGCTGGAAAGCCGAATTCTCGCTTGATTTTCGATTCTGAGCCTACCCTGAAGAGCTAGCTCACGGTCTAACACAGCATTCGCCTTATTTCTCAATTCAGCCCAAAAACATCACTTTTGACAAACACATCAGAAATGAAAAAGAAACACATATTCCTGTTCCCCACAGGCTGGAAAGCCGAATTCTCGCTTGATTTTCGATTCCGAGCCTACCCTGAAGAGCTAGCTCAAGGTCTAACACAGCATTCGCCTTATTTCTCAATTCAGCCCAAAACCATCACTTTTGACAAACACCTCAGAAATGAAAATGAAACACATATTCCTGTTCCCCACGGGCTGGAAAGCCGAATTCTCGCTTGATTTTCGATTCTGAGCCTACCCTGAAGAGCTAGCCCAAAGTCTAACACTGCATTCGCCTTAGGACTCAATAAAGCCAAAAAACATGACTTTTGACAAACACCTCAGAAATGAAAATGAAACACATATTCCAGTTCCCCATGGGCTGGAAAGCCGAATTCTCGCTTGATTTTCGATTCCGAGCCTACCCTGAAGAGCTAGCCCAAAGTCTAACACTGCATTCGCCTTAGAACTCAATACAGCCAAAAAACATGACTTTTGACAAACACCTCAGAAATGAAAAAGAAACACATATTCCTGTTCCCCACAGGCTGGAAAGCCAAATTCTCGCTTGATTTTCGATTCCGAGCCTACCCTGAAGAGCTAGCCCAAAGTCTAACACAGCATTCGCCTTAGGACTCAATACAGCCAAAAATATGACTTTTGACAAACACCTCAGAAATGAAAATGAAACACATATTCCTGTTCCCCACAGGCCGGAAAGCCAAATTCTCGCTTGATTTTTGATTCCGACCTTTTCCTGAAGAGCTAGCCCAAGGTCTAACACAGCATTCGCCTAATTTCTAAATTCAGCCCAAAAACATCACTTTTGAAAAACACCTCAGAAATGAAAAAGAAACACATATTCCTGTTCCCCATGGGCTGGAAAGCCGAATTCTCGCTTGATTTTCGATTCCGAGCCTACCCTGAAGAGCTAGCCCAAAGTCTAACACTGCATTCGCCTTAGGACTCAATACAGCCAAAAAACATGACTTTTGACAAACACCTCAGAAATGAAAATGAAACACATATTCCTGTTCCCCACAGGCTGGAAAGCCGAATTCTCGCTTGATTTTCGATTCCGAGCCTACCCTGAAGAGCTAGCTCACGGTCTAACACAGCATTCGCCTTATTTCTCAATTCAGCCCAAAAACATCACTTTTGACAAACACCTCAGAAATGAAAAAGAAACACATATTCCTGTTCCCCACAGGCTGAAAAGCCAAATTCTCGCTTGATTTTCGATTCCGAGCCTACCCTGAAGAGCTAGCCCAAAGTCTAACACAGCATTCGCCTTAGGACTCAATACAGCCAAAAAACATGACTTTTGACAAACACCTCAGAAATGAAAATGAAACACATATTCCTGTTCCCCATGGGCTGGAAAGCCGAATTCTCGCTTGATTTTCGATTCCGAGCCTACCCTGAAGAGCTAGCCCAAAGTCTAACAGTGCATTCGCCTTAGGACTCAATACAGCCAAAAAAAATGACTTTTGACAAACACCTCAGAAATGAAAATGAAACACATATTCCTGTTCCCCACAGGCTGGAAAGCCAAATTCTCGCTTGATTTTCGATTCCGAGCCTACCCTGAAGAGCTAGCTCACGGTCTAACACAGCATTCGCCTTATTTCTCAATTCAGCCCAAAAACATCACTTTTGACAAACACCTCAGAAATGAAAAAGAAACACATATTCCTGTTCCCCACAGGCTGAAAAGCCAAATTCTCGCTTGATTTTCGATTCCGAGCCTACCCTGAAGAGCTAGCCCAAAGTCTAACACAGCATTCGCCTTAGGACTCAATACAGCCAAAAAACATGACTTTTGACAAACACCTCAGAAATGAAAATGAAACACATATTCCTGTTCCCCATGGGCTGGAAAGCCGAATTCTCGCTTGATTTTCGATTCCGAGCCTACCCTGAAGAGCTAGCCCAAAGTCTAACAGTGCATTCGCCTTAGGACTCAATACAGCCAAAAAAAATGACTTTTGACAAACACCTCAGAAATGAAAAAGAAACACATATTCCTGTTCCCCACAGGCTGGAAAGCCAAATTCTCGCTTGATTTTCGATTCCGAGCCTACCCTGAAGAGCTAGCTCATGGTCTAACACATCATTCGCCTTATTTCTCAATTCAGCCCAAAAACATCACTTTTGACAAACACCTCAGAAATGAAAATGAAACACATATTCCTGTTCCCCACGGGCTGGAAAGCCAAATTCTTGCTTGATTTTCGATTCCGAGCCTACCCTGAAGAGCTAGCTCATGGTCTAACACAGCATTCGCCTTATTTCTCAATTCAGCCCAAAAACATCACTTTTGACAAACACCTCAGAAATGAAAATGAAACACATATTCCTGTTCCCCACGGGCTGGAAAGCCAAATTCTTGCTTGATTTTCGATTCCGAGCCTACCCTGAAGAGCTAGCCCAAAGTCTAACACTGCATTCGCCTTAGGACTCAATACAGCCAAAAAACATGACTTTTGACAAACACCTCAGAAATGAAAATGAAACACATATTCCTGTTCCCCATGGGCTGGAAAGCCGAATTCTCGCTTGATTTTCGATTCCGAGCCTACCCTGAAGAGCTAGCCCAAGGTCTAACACAGCATTCGCCTTAGGACTCAATACAGCCAAAAATATGACTTTTGACAAACACCTCAGAAATGAAAATGAAACACATATTCCTGTTCCCCACAGGCTGGAAAGCCGAATTCTCGCTTGATTTTCGATTCCGAGCCTACCCTGAAGAGCTAGCCCAAGGTCTAACACAGCATTCGCCTTAGGACTCAATACAGCCAAAAACATCACTTTTGACAAACACCTCAGAAATGAAAAAGAAACACATATTCCTGTTCCCCACAGGCTGGAAAGCCGAATTCTCACTTGATTTTCGATTCCGAGCCTACCCTGAAGAGCTAGCTCAAGGTCTAACACAGCATTCGCCTTATTTCTCAATTCAGCCCAAAAACATCACTTTTGACAAACACCTCAGAAATGAAAATGAAACACATATTCTTGTTCCCCACGGGCTGGACAGCCGAATTCTCGCTTGATTTTCGATTCCGAGCCTACCCTGAAGAGCTAGCCCAAAGTCTAACACAGCATTCGCCTTAGGACTGAATACAGCCAAAAAACATGACTTTTGACAAACACCTCAGAAATGAAAATGAAACACATATTCCTGTTCCCCACAGGCTGGAAAGCCAAATTCTCGCTTGATTTTTGATTCTGACCTTTCCCTGAAGAGCTAGCCCAAGGTCTAACACAGCATTCGCCTTATTTCTCAATTCAGCCCAAAAACATCACTTTTGACAAACACCTCAGAAATGAAAATGAAACACATATTCCTGTTCCCCATGGGCTGGAAAGCCGAATTCTCGCTTGATTTTCGATTCCGAGCCTACCCTGAAGAGATAGCCCAAAGTCTAACACTGCATTCGCCTTAGGACTCAATACAGCCCAAAAACATCACTTTTGACAAACACCTCAGAAATGAAAAAGAAACACATATTCCTGTTCCCCACAGGCTGAAAAGCCAAATTCTCGCTTGATTTTCGATTCCGAGCCTACCCTGAAGAGCTAGCCCAAAGTCTAACACAGCATTCGCCTTAGGACTCAATACAGCCAAAAAACATGACTTTTGACAAACACCTCAGAAATGAAAATGAAACACATATTCCTGTTCCCCATGGGCTGGAAAGCCGAATTCTAGCTTGATTTTCGATTCCGAGCCTACCCTGAAGAGCTAGCCCAAAGTCTAACAGTGCATTCGCCTTAGGACTCAATACAGCCAAAAAAAATGACTTTTGACAAACACCTCAGAAATGAAAAAGAAACACATATTCCTGTTCCCCACAGGCTGGAAAGCCAAATTCTCGCTTGATTTTCGATTCCGAGCCTACCCTGAAGAGCTAGCTCATGGTCTAACACAGCATTCGCTTTATTTCTCAATTCAGCCCAAAAACATCACTTTTGACAAACACCTCAAAAATGAAAATGAAACACATATTCCTGTTCCCCACGGGCTGGAAAGCCAAATTCTTGCTTGATTTTCGATTCCGAGCCTACCCTGAAGAGCTAGCTCATGGTCTAACACAGCATTCGCCTTATTTCTCAATTCAGCCCAAAAACATCACTTTTGACAAACACCTCAGAAATGAAAATGAAACACATATTCCTGTTCCCCACGGGCTGGAAAGCCAAATTCTTGCTTGATTTTCGATTCCGAGCCTACCCTGAAGAGCTAGCCCAAAGTCTAACACTGCATTCGCCTTAGGACTCAATACAGCCAAAAAACATGACTTTTGACAAACACCTCAGAAATGAAAATGAAACACATATTCCTGTTCCCCATGGGCTGGAAAGCCGAATTCTCGCTTGATTTTCGATTCCGAGCCTACCCTGAAGAGCTAGCTCACGGTCTAACACAGCATTCGCCTTATTTCTCAATTCAGCCCAAAAACATCACTTTTGACAAACACCTCAGAAATGAAAAAGAAACACATATTCCTGTTCCCCACGGGCTGGAAAGCAAATTCTTGCTTGATTTTCGATTCCGAGCCTACCCTGAAGAGCTAGCCCAAAGTCTAACACAGCATTCGCCTTAGGACTCAATACAGCCAAAAATATGACTTTTGACAAACACCTCAGAAATGAAAATGAAACACATATTCCTGTTCCCCACAGGCTGGAAAGCCAAATTCTCGCTTGATTTTTGATTCTGACCTTTCCCTGAAGAGCTAGCCCAAGGTCTAACACAGCATTCGCCTTAGGACTCAATACAGCCAAAAACATCACTTTTGACAAACACCTCAGAAATGAAAATGAAACACATATTCCTGTTCCCCACGAGCTGGAAAGCCGAATTCTCGCTTGATTTTTGATTCCGACCTTTCCCTGAAGAGCTAGCCCAAGGTCTAACACAGCATTCGCCTTAGGACTCAATACAGCCAAAAACATCACTTTTGACAAACACCTCAGAAATGAAAAAGAAACACATATTCCTGTTCCCCACAGGCTGGAAAGCCGAATTCTCGCTTGATTTTCGATTCTGAGCCTACCCTGAAGAGCTAGCCCAAAGTCTAACACAGCATTCGCCTTATTTCTCAATTCAGCCCAAAAACATCACTTTTGACAAACACCTCAGAAATGAAAATGAAACACATATTCCTGTTCCCCATGGGCTGGAAAGCCGAATTCTCGCCTGATTTTCGATTCCGAGCCTACCCTGAAGAGCTAGCCCAAAGTCTAACACTGCATTCGCCTTAGGACTCAATACAGCCCAAAAACATCACTTTTGACAAACACCTCAGAAATGAAAAAGAAACACATATTCCTGTTCCCCACGGGCTGGAAAGCCAAATTCTCGCTTGATTTTCGATTATGAGCCTACCCTCAAGAGCTAGCCCAAAGTCTAACACAGCATTCGCCTTAGGACTCAATACAGCCAAAAAACATGACTTTTGACAAACACCTCAGAAATGAAAAAGAAACACATTCCTGTTCCCCACAGGCTGGAAAGCCGAATTCTTGCTTGATTTTTGATTCCGACCTTTCCCTGAAGAGCTAGCCCAAGGTCTAACACAGAAATTCGCCTTAGTTCTAAATTCAGCCCAAAAGCATCACTTTTGACAAACACCTCAGAAATGAAAATGAAACAAATATTCCTGTTCCCCAAAGGCTGGAAAGCCAAATTCTCGCTTTATTTTTGATTCCGAGCCTACCCTGAAGAGCTAGCCCAAAGTCTAACACTGCATTCGCCTTAGGACTCAATACAGCCAAAAAACATGACTTTTGACAAACACCTCAGAAATGAAAATGAAACACATATCCCTGTTCCCCACGGGCTGGACAGCTGAATTCTCGCTTGATTTTCGATTCCAAGCCTACCCTGAAGAGTTAGCTCAAGGTCTAACACAGCATTCGCCTTATTTCTCAATTCAGCCCAAAAACATCACTTTTGACAAACACCTCAGAAATGAAAAAGAAACACATATTCCTGTTCCCCACGGGCTGGAAAGCCAAATTCTTGCTTGATTTTCGATTCCGAGCCTACCCTGAAGAGCTAGCCCAAAGTCTAACACAGCATTCGCTTTAGGACTCAATACAGCCAAAAATATGACTTTTGACAAACACCTCAGAAATGAAAAAGAAACACATATTCCTGTTCCCCACAGGCTGGAAAGCCAAATTCTCGCTTGATTTTCGATTCCGAGCCTACCCTGAAGAACTAGCTCATGGTCTAACACAGCATTCGCCTTATTTCTCAATTCAGCCCAAAAACATCACTTTTGACAAACACCTCAGAAATGAAAATGAAACACATATTCCTGTTCCCCACGGGCTGGAAAGCCAAATTCTTGCTTGATTTTCGATTCCGAGCCTACCCTGAAGAGCTAGCCCAAAGTCTAACACTGCATTCGCCTTAGGACTCAATACAGCCAAAAAACATGACTTTTGACAAACACCTCAGAAATGAAAATGAAACACATATTCCTGTTCCCCATGGGCTGGAAAGCCGAATTCTCGCTTGATTTTCGATTCCGAGCCTACCCTGAAGAGCTAGCTCACGGTCTAACACAGCATTCGCCTTATTTCTCAATTCAGCCCAAAACCATCACTTTTGACAAACACCTCAGAAATGAAAATGAAACACATATTCCTGTTCCCCACGGGCTGGAAAGCCGAATTCTCGCTTGATTTTCGATTCTGAGCCTACCCTGAAGAGCTAGCCCAAAGTCTAACACTGCATTCGCCTTAGGACTCAATACAGCCAAAAAACATGACTTTTGACAAACACCTCAGAAATGAAAATGAAACACATATTCCAGTTCCCCATGGGCTGGAAAGCCGAATTCTCGCTTGATTTTCGATTCCGAGCCTACCCTGAAGAGCTAGCCCAAAGTCTAACACTGCATTCGCCTTAGAACTCAATACAGCCAAAAAACATGACTTTTGACAAACACCTCAGAAATGAAAAAGAAACACATATTCCTGTTCCCCACAGGCTGGAAAGCCAAATTCTCGCTTGATTTTCGATTCCGAGCCTACCCTGAAGAGCTAGCCCAAAGTCTAACACAGCATTCGCCTTAGGACTCAATACAGCCAAAAATATGTCTTTTGACAAACACCTCAGAAATGAAAATGAAACACATATTCCTGTTCCCCACAGGCCGGAAAGCCAAATTCTCGCTTGATTTTTGATTCCGACCTTTTCCTGAAGAGCTAGCCCAAGGTCTAACACAGCATTCGCCTAATTTCTAAATTCAGCCCAAAAACATCACTTTTGAAAAACACCTCAGAAATGAAAAAGAAACACATATTCCTGTTCCCCACAGGCTGGAAAGCCAAATTCTCGCTTGATTTTTGATTCCGAGCCTACCCTGAAGAGCTAGCCCAAAGTCTAACACAGCATTCGCCTTAGGACTCAATACAGCCAAAAATATGTCTTTTGACAAACACCTCAGAAATGAAAATGAAACACATATTCCTGTTCCCCACAGGCTGGAAAGCCGAATTCTCGCTTGATTTTTGATTCCGACCTTTCCCTGAAGAGCTAGCCCAAGGTCTAACACAGCATTCGCCTTAGGACTCAATACAGCCAAAAAACATGACTTTTGACAAACACCTCAGAAATGAAAATGAAACACATATTCCAGTTCCCCATGGGCTGGAAAGCCGAATTCTCGCTTGATTTTCGATTCCGAGCCTACCCTGAAGAGCTAGCCCAAAGTCTAACACAGCATTCGCCTTAGGACTCAATACAGCCAAAAAACATGACTTTTGACAAACACCTCAGAAATGAAAATGAAACACATATTCCAGTTCCCCATGGGCTGGAAAGCCGAATTCTCGCTTGATTTTCGATTCCGAGCCTACCCTGAAGAGCTAGCTCACGGTCTAACACAGCATTCGCCTTATTTCTCAATTCAGCCCAAAAACATCACTTTTGAAAAACACCTCAGAAATGAAAAAGAAACACATATTCCTGTTCCCCACGGGCTGGAAAGCCAAATTCTCGCTTGATTTTTGATTCCGAGCCTACCCTGAAGAGCTAGCCCAAAGTCTAACACAGCATTCGCCTTAGGACTCAATACAGCCAAAAATATGTCTTTTGACAAACACCTCAGAAATGAAAATGAAACACATATTCCTGTTCCCCACAGGCTGGAAAGCCGAATTCTCGCTTGATTTTGATTCCGACCTTTCCCTGAAGAGCTAGCCCAAGGTCTAACACAGCATTCGCCTTAGGACTCAATACAGCCAAAAAACATGACTTTTGACAAACACCTCAGAAATGAAAATGAAACACATATTCCAGTTCCCCATGGGCTGGAAAGCCGAATTCTCGCTTGATTTTCGATTCCGAGCCTACCCTGAAGAGCTAGCCCAAAGTCTAACACAGCATTCGCCTTAGGACTCAATACAGCCAAAAAACATGACTTTTGACAAACACCTCAGAAATGAAAATGAAACACATATTCCAGTTCCCCATGGGCTGGAAAGCCGAATTCTCGCTTGATTTTCGATTCCGAGCCTACCCTGAAGAGCTAGCCCAAAGTCTAACACAGCATTCGCCTTAGGACTCAATACAGCCAAAAACATCACTTTTGACAAACACCTCAGAAATGAAAAAGAAACACATATTCCTGTTCCCCACAGGCTGGAAAGCCGAATTCTCGCTTGATTTTCGATTCCGAGCCTACCCTGAAGAGCTAGCTCAAGGTCTAACACAGCATTCGCCTTATTTCTCAATTCAGCCCAAAAACATCACTTTTGACAAACACCTCAGAAATGAAAATAAAACACATATTCCTGTTCCCCACGGGCTGGAAAGCCGAATTCTCGCTTGATTTTCGATTCTGAGCCTACCCTGAAGAGCTAGCCCAAAGTCTAACACTGCATTCGCCTTAGGACTCAATACAGCCAAAAAACATGACTTTTGACAAACACCTCAGAAATGAAAATGAAACACATATTCCAGTTCCCCATGGGCTGGAAAGCCGAATTCTCGCTTGATTTTCAATTCCGAGCCTACCCTGAAGAGCTAGCCCAAAGTCTAACACAGCATTCGCCTTAGGACTCAATACAGCCAAAAAACATGACTTTTGACAAACACCTCAGAAATGAAAAAGAAACACATTCCTGTTCCCCACAGGCTGGAAAGCCGAATTCTTGCTTGATTTTTGATTCCGACCTTTCCCTGAAGAGCTAGCCCAAGGTCTAACACAGAATTCGCCTTAGTTCTAAATTCAGCCCAAAAGCATCACTTTTGACAAACACCTCAGAAATGAAAATGAAACAAATATTCCTGTTCCCCAAAGGCTGGAAAGCCAAATTCTCGCTTGATTTTCGATTCCGAGCCTACCCTGAAGAGCTAGCCCAAAGTCTAACACTGCATTCGCCTTAGGACTCAATACAGCCAAAAAACATGACTTTTGACAAACACCTCAGAAATGAAAATGAAACACATATCCCTATTCCCCACGGGCTGGACAGCTGAATTCTCGCTTGATTTTCGATTCCAAGCCTACCCTGAAGAGCTAGCTCAAGGTCTAACACAGCATTCGCCTTATTTCTCAATTCAGCCCAAAAACATCACTTTTGACAAACACCTCAGAAATGAAAAAGAAACACATATTCCTGTTCCCCACGGGCTGGAAAGCCAAATTCTTGCTTGATTTTCGATTCCGAGCCTACCCTGAAGAGCTAGCCCAAAGTCTAACACAGCATTCGCTTTAGGACTCAATACAGCCAAAAATATGACTTTTGACAAACACCTCAGAAATGAAAATGAAACACATATTCCTGTTCCCCACAGGCTGGAAAGCTGAATTCTCGCTTGATTTTCGATTCCGAGCCTACCCTGAAGAGCTAGCCCAAGGTCTAACACAGCATTCGCCTTAGGACTCAATACAGCCAAAAACATCACTTTTGACAAACACCTCAGAAATGAAAAAGAAACACATATTCCTGTTCCCCACAGGCTGGAAAGCCGAATTCTCGCTTGATTTTCGATTCCGAGCCTACCCTGAAGAGCTAGCCCAAAGTCTAACACAGCATTCGCCTTAGGACTCAATACAGCCAAAAAACATGACTTTTGACAAACACCTCAGAAATGAAAAAGAAACACATTCCTGTTCCCCACAGGCTGGAAAGCCGAATTCTTGCTTGATTTTTGATTCCGACCTTTCCCTGAAGAGCTAGCCCAAGGTCTAACACAGAATTCGCCTTAGTTCTAAATTCAGCCCAAAAGCATCACTTTTGACAAACACCTCAGAAATGAAAATGAAACAAATATTCCTGTTCCCCAAAGGCTGGAAAGCCAAATTTTCGCTTGATTTTCGATTCCGAGCCTACCCTGAAGAGCTAGCCCAAAGTCTAACACTGCATTCGCCTTAGGACTCAATACAGCCAAAAAACATGACTTTTGACAAACACCTCAGAAATGAAAATGAAACACATATCCCTATTCCCCACGGGCTGGACAGCTGAATTCTCGCTTGATTTTCGAATCCAAGCCTACCCTGAAGAGCTAGCTCAAGGTCTAACACAGCATTCGCCTTATTTCTCAATTCAGCCCAAAAACATCACTTTTGACAAACACCTCAGAAATGAAAAAGAAACACATATTCCTGTTCCCCACGGGCTGGAAAGCCAAATTCTTGCTTGATTTTCGATTCCGAGCCTACCCTGAAGAGCTAGCCCAAAGTCTAACACAGCATTCGCCTTAGGACTCAATACAGCCAAAAATATGACTTTTGACAAACACCTCAGAAATGAAAATGAAACACATATTCCTGTTCCCCACAGGCTGGAAAGCCAAATTCTCGCTTGATTTTCGATTTCCGAGCCTACCCTGAAGAGCTAGCCCAAGGTCTAACACAGCATTCGCCTTAGGACTCAATACAGCCAAAAACATCAATTTTGACAAACACCTCAGAAATGAAAAAGAAACACATATTCCTGTTCCCCACAGGCTGGAAAGCCGAATTCTCGCTTGATTTTCGATTCCGAGCCTACCCTGAAGAGCTAGCTCAAGGCCTAACACAGCATTCGCCTTATTTCTCAATTCAGCCCAAAAACATCACTTTTGACAAACACCTCAGAAATGAAAATGAAACACATATTCTTGTTCCCCACGGGCTGGACAGCCGAATTCTCGCTTGATTTTCGATTCCGAGCCTACCCTGAAGAGCTAGCCCCAAAGTCTAACACAGCATTCGCCTTAGGACTGAATACAGCCAAAAAACATGACTTTTGACAAACACCTCAGAAATGAAAATGAAAACACATATTCCTGTTCCCCCACAGGCTGGAAAGCCGAATTCTTGCTTGATTTTTGATTCCGACCTTTCCCTGAAGAGCTAGCCCAAGGTCTAACACAGAATTCGCCTTAGTTCTAAATTCAGCCCAAAAGCATCACTTTTGACAAACACCTCAGAAATGAAAATGAAACAAATATTCCTGTTCCCCAAAGGCTGGAAAGCCAAATTCTCGCTTGATTTTCGATTCCGAGCCTACCCTGAAGAGCTAGCCCAAAGTCAAACACTGCATTCGCCTTATGACTCAATACAGCCAAATAACATGACTTTTGACAAACACCTCAGAAATGAAAATGAAACACATATCCCTATTCCCCCACGGGCTGGACAGCTGAATTCTCGCTTGATTTTCGATTCCAAGCCTACCCTGAAGAGCTAGCTCAAGGTCTAACACAGCATTCGCCTTATTTCTCAATTCAGCCCAAAAACATCACTTTTGACAAACACCTCAGAAATGAAAATAAAACACATATTCCTGTTCCCCACGGGGCTGGGAAAGCCGAATTCTCGCTTGATTTTCGATTCTGAGCCTACCCTGAAGAGCTAGCCCAAAGTCTAACACTGCATTCGCCTTAGGACTCAATACAGCCAAAAAACATGACTTTTGACAAACACCTCAGAAATGAAAATGAAACACATATTCCAGTTCCCCATGGGCTGGAAAGCCGAATTCTCGCTTGATTTTCGATTCCGAACCTACCCTGAAGAGCTAGCCCAAAGTCTAACACAGCATTCGCCTTAGGACTCAATACAGCCAAAAAACATGACTTTTGACAAACACCTCAGAAATGAAAATGAAACACATATTCCAGTTCCCCATGGGCTGGAAAGCCGAATTCTCGCTTGATTTTCGATTCCGAGCCTACCCTGAAGAGCTAGCCCAAAGTCTAACACAGCATTCGCCTTAGGACTCAATACAGCCAAAAACATCACTTTTGACAAACACCTCAGAAATGAAAAAGAAACACATATTCCTGTTCCCCACAGGCTGGAAAGCCGAATTCTCGCTTGATTTTTCGATTCCGAGCCTACCCTGAAGAGCTAGCTCAAGGTCTAACACAGCATTCGCCTTATTTCTCAATTCAGCCCAAAAACATCACTTTTGACAAACACCTCAGAAATGAAAATGAAACACATATTCTTGTTCCCCACGGGCTGGACAGCCGAATTCTCGCTTGATTTTTCGATTCCGAGCCTACCCTGAAGAGCTAGCCCAAAGTCTAACACAGCATTCGCCTTAGGACTGAATACAGCCAAAAAAACATGACTTTTGACAAACACCTCAGAAATGAAAATGAAACACATATTCCTGTTCCCCACAGGCTGGGAAAGCCACATTCTCGCTTGATTTTTGATTCTGACCTTTCCCTGAAGAGCTAGCCCAAGGTCTAACACAGCATTCGCCTTAGGACTCAATACAGCCAAAAACATCACTTTTGACAAACACCTCAGAAATGAAAATGAAACACATATTCCTGTTCCCCACGAGCTGGGAAAGCCGAATTCTCGCTTGATTTTTGATTCCGACCTTTCCCTGAAGAGCTAGCCCAAAGTCTAACACTGCATTCGCCTTAGGACTCCAATACAGCCAAAAATATCACTTTTGACAAACACCTCAGAAATGAAAAAGAAAACAATATTCCTGTTCCCCATGGGCTGGAAAGCCGAATTCTCGCTTGATTTTCGATTCCGAGCCTACCCTGAAGAGCTATCCCAAAGTCTAACACTGCATTCGCCTTAGGACTCAATACAGCCAAAAAAACATGACTTTTGACAAACACCTCAGAAATGAAAATGAAACACATATTCCTGTTCCCCACAGGCTGGAAAGCCGAATTCTCGCTTGATTTTCGATTCCGAGCCTACCCTGAAGAGCTAGCTCACGGTCTAACACAGCATTCGCCTTATTTCTCAATTCAGCCCAAAAACATCACTTTGAAAAACACCTCAGAAATGAAAAAGAAACACATATTCCTGTTCCCCACGGGCTGGAAAGCCAAATTCTCGCTTGATTTTTGATTCCGAGCCTACCCTGAAGAGCTAGCCCAAAGTCTAACACAGCATTCGCCTTAGGACTCAATACAGCCAAAAATATGTCTTTTGACAAACACCTCAGAAATGAAAATGAAACACATATTCCTGTTCCCCACAGGCTGGAAAGCCGAATTCTCGCTTGATTTTTGATTCCGACCTTTCCCTGAAGGAGCTAGCCCAAGGTCTAACACAGCATTCGCCCTTAGGACTCAATACAGCCAAAAAACATGACTTTTGACAAACACCTCAGAAATGAAAATGAAACACATATTCCAGTTCCCCATGGGCTGGAAAGCCGAATTCTCGCTTGATTTTCGATTCCGAGCCTACCCTGAAGAGCTAGCCCAAAGTCTAACACAGCATTCGCCTTAGGACTCCAATACAGCCAAAAAACATGACTTCTGACAAACACCTCAGAAATGAAAATGAAACACATATTCCAGTTCCCCATGGGCTGGAAAGCCGAATTCTCGCTTGATTTTCGATTCCGAGCCTACCCTGAAGAGCTAGCCCAAAGTCTAACACAGCATTCGCCTTAGGACTCAATACAGCCAAAAACATCACTTTTGACAAACACCTCAGAAATGAAAAAGAAACACATATTCCTGTTCCCCACAGGCTGGAAAGCCGAATTCTCGCTTGATTTTCGATTCCGAGCCTACCCTGAAGAGCTAGCTCAAGGTCTAACACAGCATTCGCCTTATTTCTCAATTCAGCCCAAAAACATCACTTTTGACAAACACCTCAGAAATGAAAAATAAAACACATATTCCTGTTCCCCACGGGCTGGAAAAGCCGAATTCTCGCTTGATTTTCGATTCTGAGCCTACCCTGAAGAGCTAGCCCAAAGTCTAACACTGCATTCGCCTTAGGACTCAATACAGCCAAAAAACATGACTTTTGACAAACACCTCAGAAATGAAAATGAAACACATATTCCAGTTCCCCCATGGGGCTGGAAAGCCGAATTCTCGCTTGATTTTCGATTCCGAGCCTACCCTGAAGAGCTAGCCCAAAGTCTAACACAGCATTCGCCTTAGGACTCAATACAGCCAAAAAACATGACTTTTGACAAACACCTCAGAAATGAAAAAGAAAACACATTCCTGTTCCCCACAGGCTGGAAAGCCGAATTCTTGCTTGATTTTTGATTCCGACCTTTCCCTGAAGAGCTAGCCCAAGGTCTAACACAGAATTCGCCTTAGTTCTAAATTCAGCCCAAAAGCATCACTTTTGACAAACACCTCAGAAATGAAAATGAAACAAATATTCCTGTTCCCCAAAGGCTGGAAAGCCAAATTCTCGCTTGATTTTCGATTCCGAGCCTACCCTGAAGAGCTAGCCCAAAGTCTAACACTGCATTCGCCTTAGGACTCAATACAGCCAAAAAACATGACTTTTGACAAACACCTCAGAAATGAAAATGAAACACATATCCCTATTCCCCACGGGCTGGACAGCTGAATTCTCGCTTGATTTTCGATTCCAAGCCTACCCCTGAAGAGCTAGCTCAAGGTCTAACACAGCATTCGCCTTCTTTCTCAATTCAGCCCAAAAACATCACTTTTGACAAACACCTCAGAAATGAAAAAGAAACACATATTCCTGTTCCCCACGGGCTGGAAAGCCAAATTCTTGCTTGATTTTCGATTCCGAGCCTACCCCTGAAGAGCTAGCCCAAAGTCTAACACAGCATTCGCCTTAGGACTCAATACAGCCAAAAATATGACTTTTGACAAACACCTCAGAAATGAAAATGAAACACATATTCCTGTTCCCCACAGGCTGGAAAGCCGAATTCTCGCTTGATTTTCGATTCCGAGCCTACCCTGAAGAGCTAGCCCAAGGTCTAACACAGCATTCGCCTTAGGACTCAATACAGCCAAAAACATCACTTTTGACAAACACCTCAGAAATGAAAAAGAAACAACATATTCCCTGTTCCCCACAGGCTGGAAAGCCGAATTCTCGCTTGATTTTCGATTCCGAGCCTACCCTGAAGAGCTAGCTCAAGGTCTAACACAGCATTCGCCTTATTTCTCAATTCAGCCCAAAAACATCACTTTTGACAAACACCTCAGAAATGAAAATAAAACACATATTCCTGTTCCCCACGGGCTGGGAAAGCCGAATTCTCGCTTGATTTTCGATTCTGAGCCTACCCTGAAGAGCTAGCCCAGAAGTCTAACACTGCATTCGCCTTAGGACTCAATACAGCCCAAAAAACATGACTTTTGACAAACACCTCAGAAATGAAAATGAAACACATATTCCAGTTCCCCATGGGCTGGAAAGCCGAATTCTCGCTTGATTTTCGATTCCGAGCCTACCCTGAAGAGCTAGCCCAAAGTCTAACACAGCATTCGCCTTAGGACTCAATACAGCCAAAAAACATGACTTTTGACAAACACCTCAGAAATGAAAAAGAAACACATTCCTGTTCCCCACAGGCTGGAAAGCCGAATTCTTGCTTGATTTTTGATTCCGACCTTTCCCTGAAGAGCTAGCCCAAGGTCTAACACAGAATTCCGCCTTAGTTCTAAATTCAGCCCAAAAACATCACTTTTGACAAACACCTCAGAAATGAAAATGAAACAAATATTCCTGTTCCCCAAAGGCTGGAAAGCCAAATTCTCGCTTGATTTTCGATTCCGAGCCTACCCTGAAGAGCTAGCCCAAAGTCTAACACTGCATTCGCCTTAGGACTCAATACAGCCAAAAAACATGACTTTTGACAAACACCTCAGAAATGAAAATGAAACACATATCCCTATTCCCCACGGGCTGGACAGCTGAATTCTCGCTTGATTTTCGATTCCAAGCCTACCCTGAAGAGCTAGCTCAAGGTCTAACACAGCATTCGCCTTCTTTCTCAATTCAGCCCAAAAACATCACTTTTGACAAAACACCTCAGAAATGAAAAAGAAACACATATTCCTGTTCCCCACGGGCTGGAAAGCCAAATTCTTGCTTGATTTTCGATTCCGAGCCTACCCTGAAGAGCTAGCCCAAAGTCTAACACAGCATTCGCCTTAGGACTCAATACAGCCAAAAATATGACTTTTGACAAACACCTCAGAAATGAAAATGAAACACATATTCCTGTTCCCCACAGGCTGGAAAGCCGAATTCTCGCTTGATTTTCGATTCCGAGCCTACCCTGAAGAGCTAGCCCAAGGTCTAACACAGCATTCGCCTTAGGACTCAATACAGCCAAAAACATCACTTTTGACAAACACCTCAGAAATGAAAAAGAAACACATATTCCTGTTCCCCACAGGCTGGAAAGCCGAATTCTCGCTTGATTTTCGATTCCGAGCCTACCCTGAAGAGCTAGCCCAAAGTCTAACACAGCATTCGCCTTAGGACTCAATACAGCCAAAAAACATGACTTTTGACAAACACCTCAGAAATGAAAAAGAAACACATTCCTGTTCCCCACAGGCTGGAAAGCCGAATTCTTGCTTGATTTTTGATTCCGACCTTTCCCTGAAGAGCTAGCCCAAGGTCTAACACAGAATTCGCCTTAGTTCTAAATTCAGCCCAAAAGCATCACTTTTGACAAACACCTCAGAAATGAAAATGAAACAAATATTCCTGTTCCCCAAAGGCTGGAAAGCCAAATTTTCGCTTGATTTTCGATTCCGAGCCTACCCTGAAGAGCTAGCCCAAAGTCTAACACTGCATTCGCCTTAGGACTCAATACAGCCAAAAAAACATGGACTTTTGACAAACACCTCAGAAATGAAAATGAAACACATATCCCTATTCCCCACGGGCTGGACAGCTGAATTCTCGCTTGATTTTTCGATTCCAAGCCTACCCTGAAGAGCTAGCTCAAGGTCTAACACAGCATTCGCCTTATTTCTCAATTCAGCCCAAAAACATCACTTTTGACAAACACCTCAGAAATGAAAAAGAAACACATATTCCTGTTCCCCACGGGCTGGAAAGCCAAATTCTTGCTTGATTTTCGATTCCGAGGCCTACCCTGAAGAGCTAGCCCCAAAGTCTAACACAGCATTCGCCTTAGGACTCAATACAGCCAAAAATATGACTTTTGACAAACACCTCAGAAATGAAAATGAAACACATATTCCTGTTCCCCACAGGCTGGAAGAAGCCGAATTCTCGCTTGATTTTCGATTCCGAGCCTACCCTGAAGAGCTAGCCCAAGGTCTAACACAGCATTCGCCTTAGGACTCAATACAGCCAAAAACATCACTTTTGACAAACACCTCAGAAATGAAAAAGAAACACATATTCCTGTTCCCCACAGGCTGGGAAAGCCGAATTCTCGCTTGATTTTCGATTCCGAGCCTACCCTGAAGAGCTAGCTCAAGGTCTAACACAGCATTCGCCTTATTTCTCAATTCAGCCCAAAAACATCACTTTTGACAAACACCTCAGAAATGAAAATAAAACACATATTCCTGTTCCCCACGGGGCTGGAAAGCCGAATTCCTCGCTTGATTTTCGATTCTGAGCCTACCCTGAAGAGCTAGCCCAAAGTCTAACACTGCATTCGCCTTAGGACTCAATACAGCCAAAAAACATGACTTTTGACAAACACCTCAGAAATGAAAATGAAACACATATTCCAGTTCCCCATGGGCTGGAAAGCCGAATTCTCGCTTGATTTTCGATTCCGAGCCTACCCTGAAGAGCTAGCCCAAAGTCTAACACAGCATTCGCCCTTAGGACTCAATACAGCCAAAAAACATGACTTTTGACAAACACCTCAGAAATGAAAAAGAAACACATTCCTGTTCCCCACAGGCTGGAAAGCCGAATTCTTGCTTGATTTTTGATTCCGACCTTTCCCTGAAGAGCTAGCCCAAGGTCTAACACAGAATTCGCCTTAGTTCTAAATTCAGCCCAAAAACATCACTTTTGACAAACACCTCAGAAATGAAAATGAAACAAATATTCCTGTTCCCCAAAGGCTGGAAAGCCAAATTCTCGCTTGATTTTCGATTCCGAGGCCTACCCTGAAGAGCTAGCCCAAAGTCTAACACTGCATTCGCCTTAGGACTCAATACAGCCAAAAAACATGACTTTTGACAAACACCTCAGAAATGAAAATGAAACACATATCCCTATTCCCCACGGGCTGGACAGCTGAATTCTCGCTTGATTTTCGATTCCAAGCCTACCCTGAAGAGCTAGCTCAAGGTCTAACACAGCATTCGCCTTCTTTCTCAATTCAGCCCAAAACATCACTTTTGACAAACACCTCAGAAATGAAAAAGAAACACATATTCCTGTTCCCCACGGGCTGGAAAGCCAAATTCTTGCTTGATTTTCGATTCCGAGCCTACCCTGAAGAGCTAGCCCAAAGTCTAACACAGCATTCGCCTTAGGACTCAATACAGCCAAAAATATGACTTTTGACAAACACCTCAGAAATGAAAATGAAACACATATTCCTGTTCCCCACAGGCTGGAAAGCCGAATTCTCGCTTGATTTTCGATTCCGAGCCTACCCTGAAGAGCTAGCCCAAGGTCTAACACAGCATTCGCCTTAGGACTCAATACAGCCAAAAAACATCACTTTTGACAAACACCTCAGAAATGAAAAAGAAACACATATTCCTGTTCCCCACAGGCTGGAAAGCCGAATTCTCGCTTGATTTTCGATTCCGAGGCCTACCCTGAAGAGCTAGCCCAAAGTCTAACACAGCATTCGCCTTAGGACTCAATACAGCCAAAAAACATGACTTTTGACAAACACCTCAGAAATGAAAAAGAAACACATTCCTGTTCCCCACAGGCTGGAAAGCCGAATTCTTGCTTGATTTTTGATTCCGACCTTTCCCTGAAGAGCTAGCCCAAGGTCTAACACAGAATTCGCCCTTAGTTCTAAATTCAGCCCAAAAGCATCACTTTTGACAAACACCTCAGAAATGAAAATGAAACAAATATTCCTGTTCCCCAAAGGGCTGGGGAAAGCCAAAATTTTCGCTTGATTTTCGATTCCGAGCCTACCCTGAAGAGCTAGCCCAAAGTCTAACACTGCATTCGCCTTAGGACTCAATACAGCCAAAAAACATGACTTTTGACAAACACCTCAGAAATGAAAATGAAACACATATCCCTATTCCCCACGGGCTGGACAGCTGAATTCTCGCTTGATTTTCGATTCCAAGCCTACCCTGAAGAGCTAGCTCAAGGTCTAACACAGCATTCGCCTTATTTCTCAATTCAGCCCAAAAACATCACTTTTGACAAACACCTCAGAAATGAAAAAGAAACACATATTCCTGTTCCCCACGGGCTGGGAAAGCCAAATTCTTGCTTGATTTTCGATTCCGAGCCTACCCTGAAGAGCTAGCCCAAAGTCTAACACAGCATTCGCCTTAGGACTCAATACAGCCAAAAATATGACTTTTGACAAACACCTCAGAAATGAAAATGAAACACATATTCCTGTTCCCCACAGGCTGGAAAGCCGAATTCTCGCTTGATTTTCGATTCCGAGCCTACCCTGAAGAGCTAGCCCAAGGTCTAACACAGCATTCGCCTTAGGACTCAATACAGCCAAAAACATCACTTTGACAAACACCTCAGAAATGAAAAAGAAACACATATTCCTGTTCCCCACAGGCTGGAAAGCCGAATTCTCGCTTGATTTTCGATTCCGAGCCTACCCTGAAGAGCTAGCTCAAGGTCTAACACAGCATTCGCCTTATTTCTCAATTCAGCCCAAAAACATCACTTTTGACAAACACCTCAGAAATGAAAATGAAACACATATTCTTGTTCCCCACGGGCTGGACAGCCGAATTCTCGCTTGATTTTCGATTCCAAGCCTACCCTGAAGAGCTAGCCCAAAGTCTAACACAGCATTCGCCTTAGGACTGAATACAGCCAAAAAACATGACTTTTGACAAACACCTCAGAAATGAAAATGAAACACATATTCCTGTTCCCCACAGGCTGGGAAAGCCACATTCTCGCTTGATTTTTGATTCTGACCTTTCCCTGAAGAGCTAGCCCAAGGTCTAACACAGCATTCGCCTTAGGACTCAATACAGCCAAAAACATCACTTTTGACAAACACCTCAGAAATGAAAAAGAAACACATATTCCTGTTCCCCACAGGCTGGAAAGCCGAATTCTCGCTTGATTTTCGATTCCGAGCCTACCCTGAAGAGCTAGCCCAAAGTCTAACACTGCATTCGCCTTAGGACTCAATACAGCCAAAAAACATGACTTTTGACAAACACCTCAGAAATGAAAATGAAACACATATTCCAGTTCCCCATGGGCTGGAAAGCCGAATTCTCGCTTGATTTTCGATTCCGAGCCTACCCTGAAGAGCTAGCCCAAAGTCTAACACAGCATTCGCCTTAGGACTCAATACAGCCAAAAAACATGACTTCTGACAAACACCTCAGAAATGAAAATGAAACACATATTCCAGTTCCCCATGGGCTGGAAAGCCGAATTCTCGCTTGATTTTCGATTCCGAGCCTACCCTGAAGAGCTAGCCCAAAGTCTAACACAGCATTCGCCTTAGGACTCAATACAGCCAAAAACATCACTTTTGACAAACACCTCAGAAATGAAAAAGAAACACATATTCCTGTTCCCCACAGGCTGGAAAGCCGAATTCTCGCTTGATTTTCGATTCCGAGCCTACCCTGAAGAGCTAGCTCAAGGTCTAACACAGCATTCGCCTTATTTCTCAATTCAGCCCAAAAACATCACTTTTGACAAACACCTCAGAAATGAAAATAAAACACATATTCCTGTTCCCCACGGGCTGGAAAGCCGAATTCTCGCTTGATTTTCGATTCTGAGCCTACCCTGAAGAGCTAGCCCAAAGTCTAACACTGCATTCGCCTTAGGACTCAATACAGCCAAAAAACATGACTTTTGACAAACACCTCAGAAATGAAAATGAAACACATATTCCAGTTCCCCATGGGCTGGAAAGCCGAATTCTCGCTTGATTTTCGATTCCGAGCCTACCCTGAAGAGCTAGCCCAAAGTCTAACACAGCATTCGCCTTAGGACTCAATACAGCCAAAAAAACATGACTTTTGACAAACACCTCAGAAATGAAAAAGAAACACATTCCTGTTCCCCACAGGCTGGAAAGCCGAATTCTTGCTTGATTTTTGATTCCGACCTTTCCCTGAAGAGCTAGCCCAAGGTCTAACACAGAATTCGCCTTAGTTCTAAATTCAGCCCAAAAGCATCACTTTTGACAAACACCTCAGAAATGAAAATGAAACACATATTCCTGTTCCCCAAAGGCTGGAAAGCCAAATTCTCGCTTGATTTTCGATTCCGAGCCTACCCTGAAGAGCTAGCCCAAAGTCTAACACTGCATTCGCCTTAGGACTCAATACAGCCAAAAAACATGACTTTTGACAAACACCTCAGAAATGAAAATGAAACACATATCCCTATTCCCCACGGGGCTGGACAGCTGAATTCTCGCTTGATTTTCGATTCCAAGCCTACCCTGAAGAGCTAGCTCAAGGTCTAACACAGCATTCGCCTTCTTTCTCAATTCAGCCCAAAAACATCACTTTTGACAAACACCTCAGAAATGAAAAAGAAACACATATTCCTGTTCCCCATGGGCTGGAAAGCCAAATTCTTGCTTGATTTTTCGATTTCCGAGCCTACCCTGAAGAGCTAGCCCAAAGTCTAACACAGCATTCGCCTTAGGACTCAATACAGCCAAAAATATGACTTTTGACAAACACCTCAGAAATGAAAATGAAACACATATTCCTGTTCCCCACAGGCTGGAAAGCCGAATTCTCGCTTGATTTTCGATTCCGAGCCTACCCTGAAGAGCTAGCCCAAGGTCTAACACAGCATTCGCCTTAGGACTCAATACAGCCAAAAACATCACTTTTGACAAACACCTCAGAAATGAAAAAGAAACACATATTCCTGTTCCCCACAGGCTGGGAAAACCGAATTCTCGCTTGATTTTCGATTCCGAGCCTACCCTGAAGAGCTAGCCCAAAGTCTAACACAGCATTCGCCTTAGGACTCAATACTGCCAAAAATATGACATTTGACAAACACCTCAGAAATGAAAATGAAACACATATTCCTGTTCCCCACAGGCTGGAAAGCCGAATTCTCGCTTGATTTTCGATCCGAGCCTACCCTGAAGAGCTAGCCCAAGGTCTAACACAGCATTCGCCTTAGGACTCAATACAGCCAAAAACATCACTTTTGACAAACACCTCAGAAATGAAAAAGAAACACATATTCCTGTTCCCCACAGGCTGGAGAAAGCCGAATTCTCGCTTGATTTTCGATTCCGAGCCTACCCTGAAGAGCTAGCCCAAAGTCTAACACAGCATTCGCCTTAGGACTCAATACAGCCAAAAAAGATGACTTTTGACAAACACCTCAGAAATGAAAAAGAAACACATATTCCTGTTCCCACAGGCTGGATCTGGATGAAGGCCGAAATTCGGTCCGCTTGATTTTTGATTCCGACCTTTTCCCTGAAGAGCTAGCCCAAGGTCTTAACACAGCATTCGCCTAATTTCTAAATTCAGCCCAAAAACATCACTTTTGAAAAACACCTCAGAAATGAAAAAGAAAAACATATTCCTGTTCCCCACGGGCTGGAAAGCCGAATTCTCGCTTGATTTTCGATTCTGAGCCTACCCTGAACAGCTAGCCCAAAGTCTAACTGCATTCGCCTTAGGACTCAATACAGCCAAAAAACATGACTTTTGACAAACACCTCAGAAATGAAAATGAAACACATATTCCTGTTCCCCACAGGCTGGAAAGCCGAATTCTCGCTTGATTTTCGATTCCGAGCCTACCCTGAAGAGCTAGCTCACGGTCTAACACAGCATTCGCCTTATTTCTCAATTCAGCCCAAAAACATCACTTTTGACAAACACCTCAGAAATGAAAAAGAAACACATATTCCTGTTCCCCACGGGCTGGGAAAGCCAAAGTCTTGCTTGATTTTCGATTCCGAGCCTACCCTGAAGAGCTAGCCCAAAGTGTAACACAGCATTCGCCTTATTTCTCAATTCAGCCCAAAAACATCACTTTTGGACAAACACCTCAGAAATGAAAAAAGAAACACATTCCTGTTCCCTACAGGCTGGAAAGCCAAATTCTCGCTTGATTTTCGATTCCGAGCCTACCCTGAAGAGCTAGCCCAAGGTCTAACACAGCATTCGCCTTAGGACTCAATACAGCCAAAAATATGACTTTTGACAAACACCTCAGAAATGAAAATGAAACCACATATTCCTGTTCCCCACAGGCCGGAAAGCCAAATTTCTCGCTTGATTTTTGATTCCGACCTTTTCCTGAAGAGCTAGCCCAAGGTCTAACACAGCATTCGCCTAATTTCTAAATTCAGCCCCAAAAACATCACTTTTGAAAAACACCTCAGAAATGAAAAAGAAACACATATTCCTGTTTCCCCACGGGCTGGGAAAGCCGAATTCTCGCTTGATTTTACGATTCTGAGCCTACCCTGAAAGAGCTAGCCCAAAGTCTAACTGCATTCGCCTTAGGACTCAATACAGCCAAAAAACATGACTTTTGACAAACACCTCAGAAATGAAAATGAAACACATATTCCTGTTCCCCCATGGGCTGGAAAGCTGAATTCTCGCTTGATTTTCGATTCCGAGCCTACCCTGAAGAGCTAGCCCAAAGTCTAACACTGCATTCGCCTTAGGACTCAATACAGCCAAAAAACATGACTTTTGACAAACACCTCAGAATGAAAATGAAACACATATTCCCTGTTCCCCACAGGCTGGAAAGCCGAATTCTCCGCTTGATTTTCGATTCCGAGCCTACCCTGAAGAGCTAGCTCACAGGTCTAACACAGCATTCGCCTTATTTCTCAATTCAGCCCAAAAACATCACTTTTGACAAACACCTCAGAAATGAAAAAGAAAACACATATTCCCCACGGGCTGGAAAGCCAAATTCTCGCTTGATTTTCGATTCCGAGCCTACCCTGAAGAGCTAGCCCAAAGTCTAACACAGCATTCGCCTTAGGACTCAATACAGCCAAAAATATGACTTTTGACAAACACCTCAGGAAATGAAAATGAAACACATATTCCTGTTCCCCCACAGGCTGGAAAGCCGAATTCTCGCTTGATTTTTGATTCCGACCTTTCCCTGAAGAGTTAGCCCAAGGTCTAACACAGCATTCGCCTTAGGACTCAATACAAGCCAAAAACATCACTTTTGACAAACACCTCAGAAATGAAAAAGAAACACATATTCCTGTTCCCCACAGGCTGGAAAGCCAAATTCTCGCTTGATTTTCGATTCCGAGCCTACCCTGAAGAGCTAGCTCACGGGTCTAACACAGCATTCGCCTTATTTCTCAATTCAGCCCAAAAACATCACTTTTGACAAACACCTCAGAAATGAAAAAGAAACACATATTCCTGTTTCCCCAGGGGCTGGAAAGCCAAATTCTCGCTTGATTTTCGATTCCGAGCCTACCCTGAAGAGCTAGCCCAAAGTCTAACACAGCATTCGCCTTAGGGACTCAATACAGCCAAAAATAGACTTTTGACAAACACCTCAGAAATGAAAATGAAACACATATTCCTGTTCCCCACAGGCCGGAAAGCCAAATTCTCGCTTGATTTTTGATTCCGACCTTTTCCTGAAGAGCTAGCCCAAGGTTCTAACACAGCATTCGCCTAATTTCTAAATTCAGCCCAAAAACATCACTTTGAAAAACACCTCAGAAATGAAAAAGAAACACATATTCCTGTTCCCCATGGGCTGGGAAAGCCGAATTCTCGCTTGATTTTCGATTCCGAGCCTACCCTGAAGAGCTAGCCCAAAGTCTAACACTGCATTCGCCCTTAGGACTCAATACAGCCCAAAAAACATGACTTTTGACAAACACCTCAGAAATGAAAATGAAACACATATTCCTGTTCCCCACAGGCTGGGAAAGCCGAATTCTCGCTTGATTTTCGATTTCCGAGCCTACCCTGAAGAGCTAGCTCACGGCTCCTAACACAGCATTCG
>JALIGW010000354.1:0-60222 GCA_023053685.1 Diadophis punctatus similis | reverse complement strand
CGTTCCAGGAATCTTTTTTTTTTCTATCCTGGTTTTCTCTGTGTGTGACAGAGGGAGGGAGGGAGGGCTTCAAAGCAGGACCCCTACCCAGAAGACCATTAAGATGGTGTGAGAGAGAAGAACCCTGTGGTCCGGGTGAGAAAGCTGACACTCTTTCACAACGGCTTTCTAGGGTTCTCTGGAAGTTTGAGTCAGTGGTGCTAGTCCTCATTATTCCACCAAATTAGGATCACTGATGCACGCAAGAGGGAAGGAAGGAAGGAAAGGAAAGGAAAGGAAAGGAAAGGAAAGGAAAGGAAAGGAAAGGAAAGGAAAGGAAAGGAAGGAGGAGGGAACAGATGGACAGAAAGCAAGAAGGCAGAATGTATGTATGTATGTATGTATGTATGAAAGGAAGGGAGGGAGGGACAGATGGACAGAAGGCAGGCAGGCAGGATCCTGCGTTCACCTGCAAGGCTGCTCCATGGAAACTGGGAAACCACTTAAATTCCCCTGCTTTGGGGGGGGGGGGTGAGGTTTGCCTAAAGACCCAGGAATGGCCAAAAGCCAGGTGGGGGGGGGGGGCAGAGGGGTGATGGGAAGCCATCTCTACCCGCAAGACAAAGCTGAGCTTCTCCTCCCGGAGCCTCTCAGAAGGCCTGAAGCATTCCCACCCTGCAGGCTGCAAGCCTGCAAAAGAAGGCAGCCGCCCTCTCCATGGCTGATTAGAGAAGCAGCTTCTGAAAGGAGACATTTCCGGGCTTTTGGGGGTGGCCATAATTTTATGCAGGCCTTTGTTTGTTTGGTGCTACAAAGCCGGCCTTCTCCTCCTCCTCCTCCTCCTCCTCCTCCTCCTCCTCCTCCTCCTGGGTTGCTCCAGCACCTCCACTGGCCCTTGCAAGCCACCTTCTTCTTCTCCAGAACCCCCCTTCCCTTCTGTCTACGGAAGGCTAGCCGGATGAGGCCTTACCCCAATATTACACCAAAATGACTTTCAAAAACGTCTTTCTCTCCTCCTCCTCCTCCTCCTTCTGTCTCCATCTTCCTTCTCCTTCTCCTTCACCTTCTCCTCCTCCCCTTCTCCTCTTTCTTCTTCTCCTCCTTCACCATTCTTATCCTCCTCCTCATCCTCATCCTCCTTCACCATTCTTCTTCTCCTGCTTCTTCCCCATTCTCCTCCCCCTCCTCCTTCTCCTCCTCCTCCTCTTTCTCCTTCTCCTTCACCATTCTCCTCCTCCCTCCTCCTCTTTCTTCTTCTCCTCCCCCTCCTCTCCCCCTCCCTTTCCTCCTCCTTCTCCTTCTCCTTCTGCTTCTCCTCCTTCTCCTCCTCCTCTCCTCCACCTTCCTCCTCCTCCTCCTTCTCCTCCTTCTGCTTCTCCTCCTCCTCCTCCTCCTTCTCCTTCTGCTTCTCCTCCTCCTCCTCCTCCTCCTCCTTCTGCTTCTCCTCCTCCTCCTCTCCTTCTGCCTGGAGGACTTTTGGGAGATTCCCAGGGCCCAGCTGTGAGGAACAAAGTCAGAAGCGCGCCCCTTCCTCTGAGGAGGGGCAGGAGGGAAGTCTAGCAGAGTGGTCTGGGGTTGTCCCATTTTGGGGGTACCAATCCCATCTGCTTGGGGATGCCCTGGATCCTCTCTTGGCTCTTCTCTGCTGGGAAACAGCAGCTGGCCCCGCTGTGGCTGTTGAGGAGATGGACCCCGGTCATCCATTAGCCTAACAAAGGGAAGGACCAGGGGAGACAGGATAGCAGTCTTCCAATACTTGAAGGGCTGCCACAGAGAGGAGGGGGTCAGGCTATCTTCCAAAGCCCCTGAAGGCCAGACAAGAAGCAATGGATTGGAAACTGATCAAGGAGAGATTCAACCTAGAAATTAAGGAGGAACTTTCTGACAGTGAGAACAATCAACCCATGGAACAGAAGTTGCCTTCAGAAATTGTGGGAGCTTCATCACTGCAGGCTTTCAAGAAGAGACTGGACTGCCATCGGTCAGAAATGGTGTAGGGTCTCCTGCTTGGGTGGGGTGGGGTTGGACCAGAAGACTTGAGCAAGAGGTTGGACTAGAAGACCTCCAAGGCCCCTTCCAACTCAGTTACTCTGTTATTCTGGAACGGTCTCCTCCCCAGCCTGCAGATCCGGAGCAGTGGGGAGGAGGGGTGGGTGGGAGAGAGCCAAGCTTCGGAGGGCAGCTTCCCGTTTGCAGAGCCAGCCCTGCTGGTCCCTTTGCTACTTGCCAGCCAGCAATCAATTCTGCCCAAGCCCAGGCCGGGTCCTGCATTGCCAGGGCTGCCTCGGTGATTGAATGATCTACACAGCTTTTGCAAATATTGAATAAAGGTTAAGCGGCGAATTAATATTTAAAGAGGCTGCAGCTTGGTTTTTTCTCTGGGAAATGCAACATTTTCCAGGCAGGGGCCAGAGCTGAGCGGAAGGAAGGGATGTGGAGGGGAAACGGCTGGGCTCAAAGTTTTCTTCGGGGGGGGGGGGAGGTTGTGGGGGTTGGAGGTTTTTCGTGTAGCGGAGAAGCTGGCGGGCAGCCCTCCCTGCGAAGGGGAAAACCCATCTTGGGAGTTATATTTGCTGGTTTACATGTTCACAGCACTGGTCTGCCTGCCGGCTGGCCTTTCTTCCTAGCCCTTCTGAATGATCCCCCTGGAAGGTCGATCGCGGGCCTTTCTGAACGAGGGGGAGGGGGCTGCATTTTGTCTTTGATGGGGGGTCACAAAGAGGGAGAGAAAGAGGAAAGGTGAGCCCAGAGGCAGAATCCGTCTCTGTGAGGTCCTTGGTGCTCTCTGAGCTTGGTGGTTTTCTTGCAGACGTTTCATGACCCAACTAGGGAACATCATCAGGGCTAGATGGGAGGGGAGTTTGCAGGGAGGAGGAGGAGGAGGAGGAAGAGGTGGAGGAGGACGACTGTGGGGTCCTAGGTGCTCACTGAGCTTGGCTGGTTTTTTGCAGACATTTCATGACCCAACTAGGAAACATCAACAGGGCTAGAAGAGAGGGGGGTTGCAAAGAGGAGGAGGGGGGAGGGGGAGGGGGGAGGACTGTGGGGTCCTTGGTGCTCTCTGAACTTGGTGGTTTTCTTGCAGATGTTCCATGGCCCATCTAGGTTACACCATCAATACTAGAAGGGAGGGGCTTGGTTGGGGGGAGGACTGTGGGGTCCTTGGTGCTCTGTGGGAGGGAGGTTAAGGCAGGTGGTGTTTTGGGAGGCCAGAATGCAGATTGTGTATCCTGGGGGAGGAGGATCTCAGGAGCGAACAACCATGCACAGAGTTCAAGCTAACTACTTCATTGTGTTCTGCCTATAATACAGGAATCTCCCCTTCCTGGCCACTTATTCTTGGAACAATCAGATAATATTCCAAGAAACATAGAGGTCAGCCCTAGAGCCCTTTTGTGATTATGCAGTGACCTCAGGCTAGCGTATCCCAGTGTCTGGGTGTGTGTGTGTGTGAGGGGCAATGGGCAACCACAGTCTCCTCTCTGACCTTCAGGACAGAGTTGCCACTCAATTTGAGGGTCTTCCTGGACTCGTGGCTCCTGTTCCAGTAGCACGGTGCCAAGGGTGCCAAGGGGACAGGGGTGAAATCCAGCAGGTTCTGGAGAACCGGCAGCGAAAATTTTGAGTAGTTCGGAGAACCGGCAAATACCACCTCTGGCTGGCCCCAGGAGTGGGGAGGGAATGGGGATTTTGCAGTATCCTTCTCCTGGCATGCCCACCAAGCCACGCCCACAGAACCGGTAGGGAAAATTTTTGAATTTCACCCCTGCAAGAGGGTCTTCAGGCGGGATAATTTTGTGTGCCAATTTCCTGGGGCAAAACAACAAAGAATAGACAAGCAGCCATTCTTTAGCCCAGCCCTTTGAGTTGAACGAGGACGAAAATGTAGCTGATTTGCCTGGATTTCTACTGAAGTAATTTTATTCTATTTTCACTCTGGACTCTTCACGGCCCGAAGCTTCTCCGTTGGCAGAAAGGCAGGAGGGTTGAACGAATAATAACCATGCAGGGACAGTAATAACAGATGATGGTGAAGAAGATAAATGCTCGGGAAGTTAAAATATATCTTTCACACGGGGGCAGGAAAAATCCAAATGACCAGGTTTTTTTTAGAATGGTTTTAGCTTCATTAAAAGGCTGGCGAGGGAGGCCGGAAAGTGGCCGCTTTCTGCTCTGTGAATTCTGCCCATTTCGTGCTGTTTCAAAAACGGGTTTCTGTTGGTTTGTTGGCCGAGCGTGAGATAAACATACCGTTCTTGAATGCAGAGTGTGTAGAGTGGGACACACACACACACACACACACACACACACACACACACACACACACACACACACACACACACACACACACACAAACAGAAAGACAGAATTGGTGCTTGCTTTATTCCAAAATGAGGCGGGGGTATTTGGAGGCCTGCAAGAAAGATGGCATTTGAACAGGCTTAACACGGATCAGCGCAGCGCCCCCCCCCTGCAAACACAGGGGATTTTTAAAAAGGGACATTACTTTTAAGCCTTTCCTGTGGAGGTGAACAATCAATTCAATTCTCTTTCAAATGAGCCAATTTGAAACCTTCCAAACTGGAGCGACTTTATTGAAGAAGGAAAAAGAGAAAAGGTGATTGAGACAGTAGAGTAGTAAGACCACACCTAGAGTACGGCATCCAGTTTTGGTCACCACACTATAAAAAAGATGTTGAAGAGACTCTAGAAAGAGTGCAGAGGAGAGCAACCAGGATGATTAGGGGACTTGAGGCTAAAACATACAATGAACGGTTGCAGGAACTGTGAATGGCTAGTCTAGTGAAGAGAAGGACCAGGGGAGACAGGAGAGCGGTCTTCCAATATTTGAGGGGCTGCCACAGAGAGGAGGGGAGAGTCAAGCTGTTCTCCAAAGCAGCAGAAGGCAGGACAAGAAACAGATGGAAACTTATCAAGAAGAGAACCAGCCTGGAAATAAGGAGAAATTTCCTGACAATTAATCAGTGGAACAGCTTGCCTTCAGAAGTTGTCAATCCTCCAACACTGGAAGTTTTTAAGAAGAGATTGGGCAACCAGTTGGTTAAAGAGTCTCCTGCCTGAGCAGAGGGTTGGACTAGAAGACCTCCAAGGTCCTTTCCAACTCTGTCATTCTGTTACCTGTTCTTTCAAGTGGCCCTCAGCTGTTCTTCTCTCCATGGATGGTGATGGGTTGTCTCTTGACTCCTGCTGGTCTCCTATGGGCTGTTCATCTTGCCTTATTCTGGAGAGATGACCTTGAGGAAACCATGCAGAGATGGTTTCGACCCAACATGCTTGAAGACCAAGAAGCAAAGAAAACTTTTGGGAGAAACCCAGATTGGCCCCATCCTAAAATGTAAGAGGAAGAGAAGGAGAAATTAGACAGGCTTCCAAGAACTCCACAACATCTATTGGGTGCATCAGTAGAGTTCTGATCATCCTTTTGTTTCCTGATCTGGCTGACATCAATGTTGAGGTTCGTATTGTTGATACCACCTCAGTAGAGTTTCTACAACAAGGTCATCTCTAGGTGACCATCTATGGTGACCCGGCTGGAGCAAAGACAATCTGGATGGTTTCACTGTCTCAACAGATCTGACAGTCGTCACATTTGATGACACCATGGGATGACAACATCCACACCAACTCAGCCAAGATAGACCATGGCTTTGGTGGCCAGGCACTCTGGGAAAGGCTGATGCTGGTGGAGAGCAGATTGGGGAAGTCCAGGCTAGGGAGAGGGTCTCTTTTCTTGACTTTGAGGGAGCAAAAATTGGAAGGAGGTGGAAGGCCCATTCTCTGAAGTGGAAGACTTGGGTGAACATTAATCAAAAGCATTTTTGGACTTACTGAAGTCATTTGTAGAATAATGATATGGTTTATTTTTTCTTTGCATCAAAACTACTGATTTTTTTAAAATCATTGATAGCTTTGGTTGATGAGTATTTTCTATTATTGCCATTTTATTGGCTAGCTTTGCTGGATGGGGAATTCTGGGAGTCTTCAAGAGGCCCAGGTTGAGAAAGTCCTTTGTAGAGCAGCTGAAAATCTCTCCATTCATTAATGTTGGTTTCCACAAAGACTATGGTCATGTTAAGTGCTTCTCTTTGGTCTTCCTTCCCCCCCCCCAAAAAAAACCAAGCAAAAACAACAAAATTAAAATACTGTGTTTAAAAAGAGTCTATTTCCCAAGGTTACTTTAAAAAATAAAATCGAAGAAACAATAGACGACAGAGGAGTTTGTATGAATTCATATATGAGATTCAGTTAATTGGAAAGCTCAGTATTCTAAAATAAAATTCAGTGCTGCCACATTACTTTGACAAGCATACACACAGCAAGAGAGAGAGAGAAACAGAGAAAGAAACAGAAACAGAAAGAGAGAAACAGAAAGAGAAAAAGAGAAAGCGTAAGAGAGAGAAAGAAAGAAAGAAAGAGAGAAGGGGGACAAAGAGAAAAACAGAGAGAAAGAGAGAGAAAGGGAGGGAGAAAAAGAGAGAGGGTGAGAGAGAGAGAGAGAAAGAAAAGAGAAAGAAAGAGAAAGAGTGAGAAAAAGAAAGACAGAAAGAGAGAAAAGAGAAAGAGAAAGAAAGAAAAAGACAAAGAGGGAGAGGGAGAGGGAGAGAAAGAGAGAGGGAGAAAGAGAGAGAGAAAGAGAGAGAAGAGAAAGAGAGAGAAACAGAAAAAGAAAGAGAGGAAAGAAAGAAAGAAGAAAGAAAAAAAGAAAGAAAGAAGAGAGAGAAAGAGAGAGAGAAAGAAAGCGAGAGAAAGAAAGAAAGAAAAGATAAAGAGAGAGAGAGAGAGAAAAGAGAGAAAGAAAGAAAGAAAGAGAGAGAGAGAGAGACAGAGACAGAGAGAGAGAGAGAGAGACTCATCTCTTTGCAGGATTTTTCAAATCTGTTTCCTGTTATGTTAATTTTTTCAGGCAGAGAGATGTTTAAATACAAAAAAAAAAAAAGCTAATAATGAACATGGCATTTTATTCTTTCAGTGTTTCCTAATCACAAATCTAATCTATTTCTTGTGGAACATCGTTTTATAAGCTGTAGAAAATACGGACAATAAACCAATTGGAGGATTCATTATGAAGGATTGTTGACTCTCTTTAGCAAACGGAATGATTAATTGGGAGGAAGGTAATGTGTATCAATTTGCTTATAATGCAGACTTCCGGTTTTGGAGCGCTTCATCGCAGACATCCCTCGTTGGATGCCTTTCCGATCTTTGTTAAAAGCCGCCAGAACAGCTGTCTGGCGGCTTTAAAATCTCTTCCCCGGGCAAAGGGGAGAGATGAGAGCCTGACAGGAGGGGTAGAGCCCCCCCAGCGCCTTAGGAGCCATCTGCAGGGCGCGAAGGGAGAGCTCCCCATGCAGCCTGTCTCCAGCTCCGAAGATCCGGAAACCTCTGCCTTTTGCAGAGCTAGATGGAGTGACCAGCCGCTGCTTCAAAAATGGGATTTATAACTACATTTAAACTATAGAAGCAGACAGAGAGAAACAGGCGTGAGATGGGCAAGTACTGAAACCTCTTTTTTTCCTTTTTTTTTCAACTCCTGGGTAAGCTTTCACTTCGGCAAGGGAACAAAGGAAACAGAGTAACAATATGGCGATTGAGAAGTGAAAGTGACTTTCGTTTCCCCAGAGGCTTTTTTTTTTTTTTTTCTTTCTCTCTCTCTTATGGAAACTTTTAACTTGGAAAAATGGTTTTTTCTTTCTCTGTCTCCTAACTCTGGATTAAAGTTATAATAGAAATATTTTCAATAATAAAAGACTATCTGATTTTTAAACTGGAAAGAACTTTAATCAGGCAACTGGCTTTCTTTCTTTTTTGTACTCTTTTGAAACACCAATGGCTTCAAAGTTTGGAAAGACTGTTTTGACTAAAAGAAATGACTATTCATCTGGATATATTTCTAAAATGCAACTTAACACTGAGCTAACACCTCCACAGCTTTTGACACCTGAAAATTTATTAAATAATTTAAAGATTATGAAACATGAACTTACTTTGGAATTTAACCAGAAAATAAGTGAGATAGACCATAAGATGCAGGCTGCATTGAAGAATATGAATCAACAACTAAGATTTGATGTGTTAGAGGTTTGCAAAGGCTTAGCAACAAATATTGAAGTTTTGGCAGAACGTATTGAAACAAATAAACAAGCTTTGGCAACCTCGGTGAATTACATAGATAAAATCCAAAATGACATTGCAAATTTTGAAAAAGAGGTCTTAATGACTCAGTTTAGATCTATGGAAGTTGCTATAAGGATTAGAGGTTTGAAAGAAGGATTATATGAAAATTTAAAAGGCAGGATGGTTGACATATTGGATCAGGTGTCTGGAATTTCTAAAGCGGAATTGGCTACACAAATCGACAAAACATACAGAATCAACTCGTGGTACGCCAAACAAAAGCATCTACCAAGGGATATTGTCATATATTTTACCACAAGAGCTCTACGGAACAGAATTATACAAGCAACGTTTAACAATAATCTTATGGTGAATGGTCAGGAACTAAAGATTTGGAAAGAAATCCCCTCTAAAATGCTTAAAGCCAGGAAAAGCTATACTTTTTTGATTGATGAATTTAAGAGATTAAATTTACAATATAAATGGGAAGCACCAGTTGGAGTAACAGTGAAATTTTCTGGAAAAAGATACCGGCTCAACACGATAAAAAAAGCTACTGAATTTTATGTCAATGTTCTAAAGGCTGATATATCCAAGATTCCAGAAGAAGGGTGTATGAAAATAAAAGAGGAGGAGGAGGGGAAGCCACCTTCGATGGATCAAAAAGAAATAGACTCAAAAATCCAAAAGGAGTGCCTGAATCAGATAGCTGGGGAAGAGGAGATGGAGGTTTGGGAGCAGACGGGAGACGACTTGACAAATTTGAATTTATTGAACTATTAAAAGATGAACTATCAAGATACAAAATAATGTGATGTTGAAATATATTGGATGGATAGAAACTAATATGATTGTATTTTATCTTTTCCCTATCTAATGATTACTTATGCAATATTTAGTTAAGTTTTATATAATTTTGAGGTTATTTTTAATGTTGATAATATTAGATATATATAGTTTGTTGAAGATTTGTTTATTGTTTATTCTTCTTTTATTTTCTTTTTTTGTTTATTGAAGTTAGCGAATTAATTTAGAATAATATTATCTTATTAATATCATGATGAAATTTAATATTTGATGATTACTTATGTAACATTTAGTTAAGTTTTATCTTAGAGGTTATTTCTAATGTCAATAATATTAGTTTAAGATTTGTGTATTTTATATTTAGTTATTACTTATGTAACACTTACCTTGTATAAGATAGAGGACTGAAGGGAGGAGGTAGGAGGTTTGTTTGTTTGTAGTGTTAAAGAGTTTTCTCTTTCTTTCTTTCTTTTTTTTTATTCTCTTTCTTTTTTTTCTCTCTCTTTTTTGTATCTTTACTATTGTATACAAATGCGATATATTAGTACTGTATAGTTTGGAGTTGAAGTTTTTTTAAAAATAGTGTTCTTTTTTTCCTTTTTCCTTTTTCTTTTTATTAACAATTTAAACTTATTATTATGCCCTGTATTATCTCTGGGAAGTCCGGGGGGGGGGAGGTGGGGAGGGAAGGGGGTGGGTCTGGGGGGGGGAAATAAAAATGTTTGTACTTTGGATTTAATATTTTGTTACCACTTATGTAAGTTTGTACTAATAAAACTTTTTTGAGAAAAAAAAAAAAAAATTGCTTATAATGCAGACAAAACCCGACTAGAGAAGGGGGTGATTTATACGGTGTAATTTTAGCAGCACGTTTAGTGCCAGAAATAGAACATTTTTGTGGTCAGTTTACAAAGACTGGCTGAATTGCATTTTTAAAAAATTATGTGCCGAAAGGAACCAGTGTGATATACAGGTAGAACAGATAATCCTCAGCCCAAAATTTATATTGTTAAGTGAGACATTTGTTGTGAGTTTTGCCCCATTTTACGGCCTTTCTCGCTACAGTTGTTAAGTGAATCACTGCAGTTGTTCGGTTATTAAGTGAATCCGGCTTCCCCCATTGGACTTTGCTTGTCAGAAGGTCGCAAAAGGGGATCACGTGACCCCGGAACACTGCGACCGTCATAAATACGAGTCGGCAGCCAAGGGTCTGAATTTTGATCACGTGACCATCACATAAGTTTGATCACATAACTTACGCAACCGTCATAAGTGTGAAAAACTATCATAAGTCACTTTTTTTCAGTGTCGTAGCTTTGAACGATCCCTAAATGAATGCTATCTGTTCAGATCTTGAATCATTTTCCCATTTTTATATATATATATATATATTTTTTTAAAAGACTCAAACCAGCAATTTTGGGCTTACTGTAAATGTTTTATTAAAGATATTTCTTTGATTCTGAATGCAGGAGTTTCTCCTCATTTAATCAGATGTTTCTAACGGTTTGAACTGATGAGCCCTAATCATTGTATGAGAATTTTTTTTTTAAATGACTGAGTTTATTTGAAGCCAAGCTGCATTCTTTTTGCAAAATGCATTAAGCGGGAACAGGTTTCCATTCACGATTACACCTCTGGTTCAGCGGTGGGTTGCTCGGCCCGGTTCTGTGAACCGGTAGCGGCGGTGGGAGGCTCTGCCCACCCGCCCGAGACGCTTCTGCCCATAAGCAGAAGCATTGCACGTGCACGAACCGGTAGCAACGGGATTTAGAACCCACTACTGCTCTGGTTCTATAAAATCCTCTTTTTCCCCCACATTACGAAGTTTAAAAGAAGGAAGGCTGAAGAATGAGGAAAGAGGAGACAGCAGGCAAAAATTGTTGCTTGTAGCTTCTAAACTTTTACAGTCCATTGCAAATCTGGATCGGAGGCAGAGTAGTCAATGCGTATTTTTAATGTCAGAGAAAAATGACACTGGGCGCGCCAATGGGGAATCCAGTGTTAAATTGAATTTGTACCTATTGATCAGGAATCGAATTCTAATTGATGGGAAACAGTTCGCAAGCAGAAAAGAATCCAATTCCTATTTGAAATGTGGTACCCTCTAAACTCCCATTGGCTTTGGTTTATGTCGTGCGTGTTTTTTTTTCCAATCCAAGTTGGGGAGGGGGTTTCTTGGTTTTGCAATTATGTGTACCCCGATAGGGAGGGGAAGGCGTTAAAAATGATGCTGGCCACAGGCTGCAAGTGAAGAGCTAACCTTTCATCCATTGCAAAGCATATAAACGAAAGCTGAGCTTCAATCATCTCGTTGCAGCTGCCATTTTGACTTTTTTGACACACACACACACACACACACCAGGCATTTCCTGCAGCTAGGAAATCCACGCCAGGCGTAAGATCAAGAAATACTGTAGATGAAGGACCTGGAGGCAGGGAATACAAAAAATAGAATTTTAAAAAGCGTAATCTGTTGAGGTGCAGGTGTTCTAACTACGCCGTGAGGATGTAAAAAATGTTATTTTACTCCAAGGCATCTGCAATTATGTTCAGCACCAATTTCCTATTGTTTTCACATCCCTGTTTGTTTGAGGAAACAGCAAATGCTGCTAATTAATATTGTGTTGTGTTAAGTGTCGAATGGAATGTCCAGGGTAATTCCGCTTTTTTGCATATTTGCAGAAAATCCAACGCAGGCAAAAAAACAAAAAACAAAACTCTATGTGGGGATATTAGAAGCCGCCGATTTAATTAGGCAGTTGGATAAAAGGTGGGGGGGGGAGAAATTGTGTAAAAAGGCTGTAACTAGAAAAAGAAGAGGCCGTCAGACAGGAGAGAGAGAGGGGGGGGAGGGAGGGAAAGAGAGGGAGAGAGGGAGGGAGGGAAAGAGAGGGAGGGAGGGAGGGAGGGAGGGAGGGAGAGAGAGAGAGAGAGAGAGAGAGAGAGAGAGAGAGAGAGAGAGAGGTCTCCTCCCCTGTCTGTGTCATAGGGTTGCAGAGCTGGGAGGGTACCCCAAAGATCATCTAGTCCAACACGGAGACAATGCATTTTACTTCTCCCCTGTGTTCAAGAGTGGTACCTGCCTGTTTGCATCATCCCTTTTGAGGGAAAATGGATTTTGTCCGGGGGGGGGGGGGGGAAGAGGAGGAGGAGGAGGAAGCTGCGGTTGGGAGTCTGTGGCAAAGAATCACAAGAATCAATTGTTTTCTGTGCCTCTTGGGCATCTTTGCAAGAAGTAGTAGTTTGGCACCCCTTTATATATATATATATATATATATATATATATATATATATATATATATATATATATATATATATATATATATATATATATATATATATATATATATATATATATATATATATATATATATATATATATATATATATATATATATATATATATATATATATATATATATATTTTAAGAGCAGTGTTTCTCAACCTTTGGGGTGGACTTCAACTCCCAGAATTCCCCAGCCAGCATGCATGGACCAACACCCAGAATTCCCTGGCACCAATGCATTCCTTTTCATGCACATCCCCAGTGTGGCCTGTGCTTACTCTCTTGTAATCCCTTCCTCTGCAATCTCTCCCCTCTAGGGAGTAAGAGGGGGGAGGGAGGGGGGGGACCAGGCATGGTTGACTGGAGAATTCTGGGAGTTGAACTCGACCCCCCTTCAAGCAACCAAAGTTGAGAAACAATGTGCTAGAGAAATGTTTTTCCCAGAAAGGGGAGGGGAGTTGCGGGCACAATGGACACAAACCACACACACACACACACACACACACCCCTCTCTCTCCCTCCCTGTTTTCAAACTTTCCTGGCAAGTGTTTGCCAGGCAGGGTCGAAACCCACTCCCCACTTAACATCTTCTGCAGGGGAGGGGTACCCAACCCTTTGGCCTTATTTCCTATCATCTACAGGCTTTAGGCTTTTTTTCTGTGGGGGGGGGGGGAGAAGCATGCAGGTGTGGGGACACCAAGGTCTGCTCTCCCCACTTGTGGGGGGTCTCAGCTGTGCTGAGATGGCCCTGTAATGTTCAGGGCTATTACCCCAAAACCTGGCATGGCATCAGTGGTGGGTTCTGAATTAGTTTGCCACCGGTTGGCATGCACAGAAGCGTCCCGGGCGGGTGGGCGGAGCCTCCCACTGCCGCCGCTACCAGTTTATTTATTTATTTATTTTAGTGAGACTTATATACCGCTTAAAAAGTGCAAAGTTCTAAGAACCGGTCTGAACCGGGAGCAACCCACCGCTGCATGGCACCCTCGTCCAGACGCCCCCCCCCCACGGCCCTTCCACGTGAGGGGCCCCTCTTTTCAGGAGAAAGGCCTTTCCTAACTCCCCCTGCTCCCCCCATCCCCACCCCACATATCTAGGGAAGCATCTGTGTTCCTCAGCATTGTGGCTTTTTGCAAGGATAAGCTCAGAGGTTAATTAAGATCTTGGCCCCCAATTCAAGTTGGTCGGGAAAAGATGGTGGGAGGGGAAACAGGTTTTCTGGGGTCTTAATTGTCTTCGGAGTCCTTCAGGCCCATGCTGCAGAGCTGGGAGGGGGGCAAGCGGGCTCCTTAAACAGGATAATTAAAACAGCTTCTCCTCAGAAGCCTTGCGTGAGGAAGGGAGGAGTGTGCGGTAGAGAGTACCCTGTGTGTTGGATATATGGGTGGGGGGCTTGGAGAAGACCCCTCCCCAACATAGAGACAGACAGATGGGGCCTTCCGTCTCTCTTGAACATATCCATGCCTCTTCATGTCGAGAGCCCGTATCTGAACAAATAAAACACAGAGCTGTGTTGGGACTATGCTACCCAGAATTCCCAGCCAGCAGGGCTCTTAGCCAACGACCACTCTGTCCAGGCTGGGGATTTTGGGCTGCTTGTCCTGCTTTCATCCCTCTTGAGGCCAGGTTTGTAGCTGGGAGGAGGGGGGGATGGGTGTCCTCCAGTTTAAATTGCCTTTAAAAGACCAGATACAGGTATTCCGATTAATGGGGGAGAACCCTTTCAGCTGGTTGCAATCTGTTTTGGGGTGTCTACAGGGAGGGCAGTTCAATAAAGTCACAATCGCGGGCACAATCCTGCAATCCAAGCCCTGCCCTTGTGTGTGTGTGTGTATTCTATGCAAGGCAAGACACAACCCACAACCCATGCAAGGCATTTAAAAAGGGTCAGACTTAGATTGTGCCCGCCATCTTGCCTCCTTTAACCCCTTCTTAGGGGCACCCCAGAAGCCGTTCAACCAGTGGTGGGTTGTAAATGATTTTGCTACTGGTTCGCACGCGCAGAAGCGTCCCAGGCGGGTGGGCGGAGCCTCCAGCCACCGGCGCTACCAGTTCTAAGAACCGGTCCAAACCAGGAGCAACCCACCGCTGCGTTCAACCCCAGGGTAGGGGGAGAAGTTGGGTGCTTGGCTCCCCACACACACACCCTGCTGGAAGGAGGAACGCATCCCCTCTAGGAGAAAACCTCCTGGGGGGAGGGGATTCCCGTCTGGGCCAGCCCCCTCACTGGGAAGGGGGTTTGGGGGAGACAGAAGGAAGAGACACAAACTAGGCCAGGGGTCTGCAACCCGGGGCTCTGGAGCCGCATGTGGCTCTTTCATCCCTCTGCTGCGGCTCCCTGTCGCTCAAAATATGCTTCACAACCACCAATGTGTGATACCCGCTGGCACTCGATTTATTGAGCTTTTTGACCCCCGGTAGGCCAACCATGGATAAATCCAAGAAAAGAAAAGTTTCAGAAGAAAACAGAACATTTAATTCAACTACATATGCTGGTTCCGTGGCTGCTCAGGAAATAGTCAGGCACGGGAAGGGTTTTGTGGCTCCCGGTGTTTTCTTTTCTGTGGGAAATGGGTCCAAATGGCTCTTTGAGTGTTTAAGGTTGCCGACCCCTGAACTAGGCAATGATTGAAGAAGAGGCATCGGAATCCACAGCAGGAGTGAGCGCCTGGCAAACATCACAGGGGGGACCCTCCCTAGTTTCTCGGGCTGCAAAGGGGGGGGGGGCAGAGAGATGTACTTTTAACAGCAGCCAAAAAAGCAAATACAATCCTTGGTTGTATAATCATAAAATCAAAATCACATGAAGTAGTACCGCTTCATAACACCACACCTGGAATCTGGCATCCCGTTTTGGTCACCACGTTGCAAAAAAGTTGTTGAGCCTTTGGGAAAAGTGCAAAGAAGAGCAACGAAGAGGATTAGGGGACTGGAAGCTAAAACATATGAAGAACGGCTGCAGGATTTGGGTTTGTCTAGCTTGATGAAAAGAGGGCCTTAAGGGTGACATGATAGCAGTCTTCCAGTATTTGAGGGGCTGCCCCAAAGAAGAGGAGGGGGTCCACCTATTCTACAAAGCACCTGAAGGCAGGAGAAGTAGCAACGGATGGAAACTAATCAAGGAGAGAAGCAACCTGGAACTAAGGAGAAACTTCCTGACAGTGAAGACAATTAACCAGTGGAACGGCTTGCCACAAGAAGTTGTGGCTGCTTCATCACTGGAGGTTTTTAAGAAGAGACTGGACAGCCAGTTGTCTGAAACCGTATAGGGTCTCCTGCTTGAGCAGGGGGTTGGTCTAGAAGACCTCCAAGGCCCCTTCCAACACTCATTCTCTTCTGCTCCTGCAGCCCCAGACAGACCCTGGAAGAGCAGCATGTGTGTGTGTGTGTGTGTGCTCCCCATCCGTCAGGGACTTGTGTGGATTTCCAGGCAAAAGATTTCTACAGAGAGAGAGAGAGAAATTATCTTGTAAAACCAGCCAGGAGACGGGGGCAGCCTCATTAAGCCCCTCACGCTGTATTTTCCACTGCACCCTGTTAAGATGGATTAAAGGAAAGCGATAACTGTCTGAGATTTCTCCGGCTCCAGGGGACAAAGACATATTAAGGGTATTAGCCTTTCTGTCGGGCTTGATGCTAATTCGCTACTTGGACTGATCAAGAGGCTCAGGGGAGGCTGCAACTCCTGGGTCCAGCCAGGGGGACCCCGGCCTCCCCTCCCCTCCCCGCCCCCCAGGATGACGGGTGTGGGTCACCAGGGAGAAGGGATGCTTGGATAAAACTGGTGGCAGTTGGCTGGGTTGTGCAAAAGATGCCCCTGGCTTTGTCCTGGTTCTTGAGTCTGGGCCACCCTAAGAACCATCCTAGAATTAAGAAGTAATTTCCTGACAGTGAGAACAATTAACCAGTCTCGTCTTCAGAAGTTGTGGGTGCTCCATCCCTGGAGGCTTTTAAGAAGAGACTGGACGGCCACTTGTCTGAAGTGGTATAGGGTCTCCTCCTTTGGGCAGGGGGTTGGACTAGAAGACCTCCAAGGTCCCTCCCAACTCTGGTATTATGTTAATTAATCAATCAATCAATCAATCAATCAATCAATTAGTGGGATGGCCTGCCTCCAGAAGTTGTGGGTGCTCCATCCCTGGAGGCTTTTAAGAAGAGACTGGACAGCCACTTGTCTGAAGTGGTATAGGGTCTCCTTCTTGAGCAGGGGGTCAGACTAGAAGACCTCCAAGGTCCCTCCCAACTCTGTTTTTCTGTTCTGTTCTATTCTCCAAGGCACCTGAGGGCAGGACAAGAAGCAACGGATGGAAACTAATCAAGGAGAAAAGCAACCTAGAACTAAGGAGAAATTTCCTGACAGTGAGGACAATTAACCAGTGGAACGACTTGCCTCCAGAAGTTGTAAATGCTCCAACACTGGAGGCTTTTAAGAAGAGTTTAGACAGCCATTTGTCCGGAATAATATAGCATAAGGGAAATTTAAGACTTGTGGACTTCATAGTCCCAGAATTCCTCAGCCAGCATGGATTCTAAGTTCTGACTTTGGACACCCCTGGTTTAAGTTCCACTGCTCAAGCAGAGGGTTGGACTAGAAGACCTCTAGGGTCCCTTCCAACTCTGTTATTCTGTTGTTGTGGGTGTCCAAAAAGTCCTGTGAAAAAATGCCACCCCTCTGCCAGGGCTGAAGATGCCACACACTGTGCGGGCATGGAGATGCTGGTAGGATTCGGAGAACTGCGTGCAGGGAGCAGGCTTGGGGCTGCATAAGCGCATCACTGACTCCCTAGAAATTGAATAAAAAGAAAACATGAAAACAATATTAACATTCCAAGAACCAAAATTAGCTATTCATAGAATAGAATAGAAAATATGGAATGGAATAGAATGGAATAGAATGGAAGAGAAGAGAAGAGCTGGAAGGGACCTTGAAGGTCTTCTAGTCCAGCCCCCTGCTCAAGCCAGAAACCCTATACCATTTCAAACAAATGAACAGAGAGAAAAATACAGGTAGTCCTCGACTTATGACCACAATTGATTCTAGCATTTCCGTTGCTGAGCGAGACAGTTGTTCATTGAATTTTGCTTCATTTTACAATCTTTCTTGCCACCATTGTTAAACGAGTCACATGGTTGTTAAGTGAATCTGGCTTCCCCGTTGACTTTGCTCGTCAGAAGGTCTCCAAAGGGGGTCATGTGACCCCGGGATACTGCGACCGTCATAAATATGAGTCAGTTGCCCAGCCTCTGAATTTTGATCATGTGACACGGGGAGGCTGCAACGGTCGTAAGTGTGAAAAACAATCCTACATCACTTTTTTCAATGCTGTTGTAACTTTGAATGGTCACTAAAAGGAATGGTTGCAGGTGGAGGACTTGGTTGTAAGTATTCCGTTGCATAACAGGGCAGGGGGTCGGTTTGGATGGCCTGAACCACAAACATCCATTGAGTGTGTGTGTGTGTGTGTGTGTGTGTGTGTGTGTGTGTGTGTGTGTGTGAAAAATTGACAAAAGGGCAGAATGGTGACCACAATTACTGTATATAATCAGTACCCTGCCCTGTTTCTACACGAGTAATTCCTAAATGCCTCCCACTCTCCCAATTACGTGGCTGCCTTCAGACAACCCCTTTCCACTTTCCACTCTCCACTTCCTGGAGCCAAGCCAACAACACCCCCTCTGAAAATTAATCAAAGGAGCCGAGTTTGCACCACTCGGGAGTCATGAAAAATGACCATTAACCAGACTGAACTGGTTGTGCGAATTTAGCTCCCATTAACTCATTGTCAGGCAGGAAAATTGGGCCACACATTGAGTTCTCAGTTAAACTGATTTATTGTTCACGCCTATAAACAAGAATCTAGTTGACTAACCATTGTCAGCAACAATTGGCGCTAAGTCAACAAAAGTCAACAAAAGTCAAGAGGAATTAGAGTAAGACCGTTTGTGAGAATGCAAGGACTCCAGGCTAATGACTTGCTTAACTCCACCCCCTGTCTCTGCCTGCTCTTCTTCTATACTCATTGTACAAACACTAGTTGTCTTTAGGAGTTCTTGGTGGTTGCAAAGCCATTTTTATTTCGTTTCTTCCCAGTCTGTTCTTGAGCCTCTTCGGGCCAGAGCTGAGGCCGTTTGCCGGCCGGCAGAGCCAGGCACGCCGATGGGATCGCGGGACCAATTTCTGACAATCCCTGCCCGACGAAATGATTTCCCCAACAATGCTGGCTTGTCTGTGTTATTTAGTCAAGAGCAATTGCTGTCTTAATTGTATATTCTCCAGATAACACCTACTCTGAGCTACTGTAGTATTTATTTTAATTGGCTAATTGATTAATCATTTGAAAGAAAATGGCTAATTAGCTGAAGGACTGGGAAGTGATTGACAGCTTTGGGGTATTTTTTTTATATGGTTTGAGGGATGGAAAAAGGGGGAGAGGGAAACACCCCAAAGGGAACCCTCCAGGCCTTACTCCCAGGTTATGATTTTAGGGAGGTAAGGATTGGGGGGGGGGCAACTTATTTTCCAAAGCACCAGAAGGCAGGACAAGAAAACAACTGGTGGAAACTAATCAAGGAGAGAAGCAACTTGGAATTAAGAAAAAACTTTCTAACAGTGAGAACAATTCACCAGTGGAACAGCTTGCCACCAGAAATCGTGGGCACTCCATCACTGGAGGTTTTGAAGAAGAGACTGGACACTCACTTGTCGGAAATGGTGTAGGGCAGTGGTGGCGAACCTTTTTCGGCTCGCGTGCCAAAAGGGGGGGGGCGCGCTCGTGCGCGCTCGCATGCCCACACCCATTCCCTCCCCCCCACGCATGCGCACAACACCCCCCCCCATGCTGCCCCCTGCGCATGCGCACACCCCCCCACCCCCGCACAAAGGCTTACCGGAGCCTGGAACGACGAAACCGGCAAACCGGAAGTGCGAAAAAACGCACTTCCGGTTTGCCGGTATGCTGTTTTTTGCACTCCGGAGGGTTCAGGGAAGCTCCCTGAAGCTCCGGAATGCAAAAAACTACAAAACGGACAAACCGGAAGTGTGGAAAAGTGCACTTCCGGTTTGTCCGTTTTGTAGTTTTTTGCATTCCGGAGCTTCAGGGAGCTTCCCTGAACCCTCCGGAGTGCAAAAAACAGCTCACCGGCAAACCGGAAGTGCGTTTTTTCGCACTTCCAGTTTGCCGGTGGGAACCCTCGCGTGCCGGCTTCTATGGCTCCGCGTGCCACCTCTGGCACATGTGCCATAGGTTCGCCACCACGGGTATAGGGTCTCCTGCTTGAGCAGGGGGTTGGACTAGAAGACCTCCAAGGTCCCTTCCAGTTCTATTCTGATTGATCGATTGAGTATCCCATCTCCAATTGCCCCCTGACGGCGTCTTGGGTTTCCCTTTGCAGCCTTTTTCACCGAGACCCCTCACGACATGACTGCCCGGGCTGGTGAGGACGTGGAGATGGCCTGTTCCTTCCGTGGCAGCAGCTCCCCTTCCTACTCGCTGGAGATCCAGTGGTGGTACGTGCGCACCCATAAGGATTGGACGGAGAAGGAAAACTGGGACACCAACCAGGTATACTGATGCCCCCCCCCCGACTGCCTCTCCCTACCTGTAGCTTTACCCTAAAGATGTCAGTTTGGTTGGGACCCCAGTGGGGGGGCAGCCCATTGGGGGGGGCTGATCGGCTGACAACGGATCCCACCTCCCCCCACTCGGCCCCTACCCACCCATGGGTCTTTATGTTTTAATGCTGATTTTAATTACCATATTTTTCGAACTATAAGATGCACTTTTTTGTCTCCCAAAAGGGGGTGAAAATGTTTGTGCGTCTTATAGGCCGAATATTGTCGAAGCCCCGTCCACCTGCCGGGAGGTTTTTTGGCCTCCGCATGCCCCGTTTTCGGGCCTTTTTCCAGCCCATTTTTGAGGCTTTTGGGGGGCTGTTTTTTTTTCTGAAAAAAAAAGGGGGCCAAAAAAAGCCTTGAAAACGGGCAGAAAAATGGCTGGAAAAGGCCCCAAAAAGGAGCACCCAGAGGCCAAAAACTTTTGTTGTTGTTTTCCTCTTTAAAATTTAGGTGCGTCATATAGTCCAAAAATACGGTAGTTATGTTTTAACTGTAGGTGTATAGATGTTTTTACGACTGTCAGCCTCCCAGAATTACTTTAGGGTAAGATGAGCAGCCAATACATTTATAAATGAATAAGGGATTGCAAAAGGAGACCCCGGTTTCTCAGCCTGTATAGGCAGTCCTCAACATATGACCACAATTGAGCCCAATATTTATATTGCTAAGTGAGACATTTGTTAAATGAGTTTTGCTCCATTTTACAACCTTTCTTGCCACAGTTGTGAAGTGAATCACTGCAGTTCCTAAATTAGAAACCCGGTCGTTAAGTGAATCTGACTTCCCCATTCACTTTGCTTGTCAGAAGGTCGCAAAAGGGGATCACCCCAGGACACTGCGACCGTCATAAATAGGAACCAGTTGCCAAGCGTCCAAATTTTGATCATGTGACCACGGGGGAGGCCGCAACGGTCCTAATTGTGAAAAATGGCCATGAGTCACTTCTTTTTCAGTGCCGTTCTAGCTTTGAACGGTCACTAAATGAACTGTTGTCAGGGTTCCAAATAGCATCTAAAACTAAATTTATTTAATTTAATTTATAGGCCGCCCATATCCCGTAGGACTCAGAGTCTGAAGCAAAGTATTCCTCAAAGTTCCAATTTATAGAGCCATGTTGGCACATCTGGGAGAAACCCGAATCTGAAGTCCCCGGGGTTTCTCCACCCAGTTGAAAGGTCAAGCCCTTGTCCCCACACCCCCAAGTCCATCACGTTGACCAATCTTCAACTGCCAACCTGGCAAGCATCCACCCATCTCCTTCCATGCAGGTGCAGGAGTGCGAAGACAAAGGACGACCTTGACTATCTAGAAAGAATTTGTTACGGCTACATGCAGACAGCCCTCATGCAATTCCCCCTCCCAAATTTCCACAGCAAAGAATACATTTTAAAATAGCACAAAGTGTGGCAGGCCAAAGACCCCAACTAAAATGGCTTCGGCCTGACAACCGTTGTAAGTCGAGGACTACCTGTATAGGAGATGGTGAGAGATTTGTACTTTCAGACTTCTGCTAAAGTAGCCTTACAACAGAGCAGAAAGAGTCCATTCCAGACAAATGGTTGTCCAATCTCTTCTTTAAAACCTCCAGTGATGGAGCACTTACAACCTCCGGAGGGAAGCCGTTGCACTGGTTAATCGTTCTCACTGGCAGGAAATTACTCCTTATTTCTAGCTTGCTTCTCTCCTTGATAAATGTCCATCCGTTGCTTCTTCTCCTGCCTTCAGGTGCCCATCATCCCTTGTCCAGGGAAGAACCTTCTCCGACTGAGCCTCACAAGAGGCCGATTCAGCCAGGCGAGTCCTGAGAAATAAATTTTTCAGGTTTTTAGTCCGGCCTGATCATTGCTGGCTAAGCCTGTCTGGCTCCATAAAGATGAAAGATGGATCATTTTTATGAGTTGCTCATCCACCGGTTTCTTTCTCTCAGGACCATGAGAAGGTCCCCAAAGTTCATGCCCCCCCCAGGAGCACATGCTTCTGGCCCCGAAGGTGGTTACCCTTCCATGCATCCAAGGACACGTTTTGGATGGTGCCACCCCGAAGCTTGAAAACTGCAGTGAGCATCATTTCCTTAACCTTTCAGTTGGTTTAAAACTCTGGGGGTTCAGATCAGGTTTTAAAGCCTTGACAAGTTGAAAGATGGGTGGACTTCAATTCCCAGAATTCCCCAGCCAGCCAAGCTGGATGGATACGGAATTCTGGGAGATGAAGTCCATCCATCTTCCGGGGCCCAAGGAGGACAAACACTGCTTTAACCGAGAACTGAAGCAAACTCTGGTTTGGAATGAACCGACGTTGGTCAGATGCTGGATGAATAGACTAGAATAGAATTCTTTATTGGCCAAGTGTGATTGGACACTCAGGGAATTTGTCTTTGTAGATGCAGAGCAAATGAGAACCCCCAAATTGATGTCAGCCTCTGTGAGCATTGCCTGAGTCATTTTTCTTCCTTCCTCCCCAAGAGCTGCACCCCTCTTTTTAATGGACTCAGCAGAGGTTCTCCTGCCTTATTTGATGCCTCCCTTCCCTCCTCTGAGGCCTTGGTATTTTCAGACTCCCCCCTCCTCCTTTTCCTCCTCCATTCCACTTCACAGACCCCCACCCCCTCCCTTACAGCACTGATGATGTTCCCTAGTTGGGTCATGAAACATCTGCAAGAAAACCACCAAACTCAAACAGCACCAAGGACCCCACAGTCCTCCTGCTCCTCTCCACAAACCCCACTCCCTTCTAGCCCTGATAATGTTCCCTAGTTGGATTATGAAACATCTGCAAGAAAACCACCAAACTCCAAGGGCACCAAGGACCATACAGTCATTGTTCTCCTCCTCCTCCTCCTCCCCTCCAAACCCCCTCCCTTCCAGCACTGATGATGTTCCCTAGTTGGGTCATGAAACATCTGCAAGGAAACAACCAAGCTCAAAGAGCACCAAGGACCCCATAGTTATTGTCCTCCTCCTCCTCCTCTCCACAAACCCCATTCCCTTCTAGCACTGAAAATGTTCCCTAGTTGGGTCATGAAACATCTGCAAGAAAACCAAGCTCCAAGGGCACCAAGGACCCACACTCCTCCTCCTCCTCTCCACAAACCCCCCTCCCTTCCAGCACTGATGATGTTTCCTAGTTGGGTCATGAGACATCTGCAAGCTAAGAGAGACCTCATAGGACCTCATACTCCTCCTCCTCCCTCCCTCCCCTTCCTTGCTCTGCTCTCCATTCTCCACATCTCGGTGCTGAGCACTCCCCTCCCCACTCCCCTTAGCTAATCACAGAGGATATAATGGCATCTCCAGCTGCTCCTCCCAGCCCTTCAGTCATTTTTCCCTGCTATCCCATCATCTGATGCTCGGAGGTCAGGAATAATCCCACTGGGAAAGGAAAGTGGGAGATGGCAAATTACAAAAATCTCTCGGAGAAAATTGAGGTTGTTTGGCCGTCGTGCAGCTGCACCCCCAAGTGGGTGAGGGCTAGGGTAAGGACACGCTCCTTGGGAAGAGAGGATCCATGATTTTCGATCATACATTGAGGATTACCAGTCTTGCAAATGACAGATTTAACCCCACCCAAAATTCAGAAATAATTTCAGACGATCTCATGTTCATGACTTATAAAGCCCAATCATTAGACGTGACTTTAGGATAATGAGAAGGTTCTTCCGGAAATCCCTGATCTCGGCTTCCATCGACATCAAACGCCAGTTCGACTGGGACTGAACATAAAGTATTGGTCATGCCACCAGACACCACACACACGAATTCGTCAAAGCCTTTTATTCAGTGAACGGGTCAATCAATAAACATATTGATCTGCAACCAGCCTATAAGTCTATAAGAAGCCAGATCAATTGAGCGACCAACCAATGAAGGCGATGACCCCAAGCCGATTCACAGGACCTCCATCCAGAGGGACCTCCCCACCAGATGACCCCCACCTGGTGTGACCACATGACCAACTGACCACACCAGACCTATAAAAGCAGAAGAGAACTGAAAACAAGACCCTTCAACTCAAGTTTGGCTGATGATGTTAGCTAGCCTGGTGACGAAACGTTCGGAAACAAATGTATCTTTTCTTTTATGTACACTGAGAGCATATGCACCAAAGACAAATTCCTTGTGTGTCCAATCACACTTGGCCAATAAAGAATTCTATTCTATTCTATTCTATTCTATTCTATTCTATTCTATTCTATTCTATTCTATTCTATTCTATTCTATTCTATTCTATTCTATTCTATTAACTGAACTGCAAGCTTGGAGAACAAACACCAGCGACAAAATCCTCCCTCTCCATCCTTCACTTTCTTGCGTGATGGAGGGAAGGGAAGAAGGAATGATGGGAATGACCAGAGCAGCCTGGCATTGCCAGTCTTGGCAAAGAGGAGAGAGAGAAGCGGGTGCTATTCTTAATTATTTTATTTATTACATTTGTTTGCCATCCATCTCGCTGTGGGGAGATTCTGGCTGGCTTACAAAATTAAAAGCACTTGAACCTGTGGTTCCCCAACCTTTCTGGCTTTGTCACAAGGGGATGTCACAAAGATGAGGGTCAATCTATTCTCCAAAGCACCTGAAGGCAGGACAAGAAACAACGGATGGAAACTAATCAAGGAGAGAAGCAACCTGGAACCAAGGAGGAATTTCCTGATAGTGGAATTACCCGCCACCGGAGGTGGTGGGAGCTTCATCACTGGAGGCTTTCAAGAAGAGACTGGACAGCCATCTGTCAGAAATGGTGTAGGGTCTCCTGCTTGGGTGGGGGGTTGGACTAGATGACCTATAAGGTCCCTTCCAGCTCAGTTATTCTGATATTCATCACTGCTGAGCAGGCCATCCTTATAGCAAGTTGAGCCCTGGAAACATTGCAGAAATGGTGGGGAGATCTGGGCTTCATCCCACCCACCTATCCCTCCACCCTCTCCTTCCAGCCCCACTCAACTTGCAGGGCTGCAGCACCCCTCTCTCCCCCTCCCCTTCATCTCCACTCCCCCCCCCAGCCTTGCCTCTGAAGCATGCCTTAAAGGCCAAGATGCCAAGAGGTTTGATGGGCTCCCCCCCTCCCCCGCCCAGGCCGCCTTTCTCCAAGCTCAACTAATGGCTTCTCTCTCTCCTTCTCTCCCCCCCTTCCTGACAGCTAAAAGCTTCTCCGCAGGAAGAAATCGGGAAAGGCGCCACGAAAATAAGCGTGAGTTTGTTTATTTTTCCCCGATAATGACTTTTTTTTTGGTGCAGCGGCTCGCCTGCCTCTCGGGCAATGTCAGGCGCCAGGCTGTGGCCAAGGTTTTTTTGGGGGTGGGGGTGGGGGAAGAACAAGGGAGGGGGCGGGGAACTGGAAAGGAAAGGGGAGGTCTGGAGCTTCTGCACCCCAAATTCTCAGCCGCTTCCAGCCAGCAGGGGGGCTGGGCAGGAAGAGAAAAAACTGTTTGCGCTTCTCAAGAGAGAGACCCCTCCCCACCGTCCTTCCTGGAAGCGCCCGCCCCCCCTGTCCCCCTCCCACCTTTTCTCCCTGGAGGGGGCGACCAGGAGGGCCCCCAGTTTCTGCCCCTGCTTGCCCTCCCCCTGGAATCGCCTACCCACCCCTTGAGCCACCAGGAGCGGTCCCTCTCCGGGACCTCTCCCCCCTGCCCCAAAGCAGGACCCCTCCGGTTGGGCATCTGTCTGCCTTGCCCTTGGCATTCTCCTGAAGTCTCGGCTGCCTTGGCTTCCCCTAACACAATTTTCAGGGTCAGGTTGTCACCCTGGGCTAGAAGTCTTTTTTGTAGGTTTATGTCCCGTAGTCCCCGGACCAGCTGGACCAGTAGCACTTCGTCTAGGTTCTGGAACCTGCAATGGAGTGATGCTTTTCTTAGGGCTGCAGTGTAATCATTGATGCTCTCTCCTTCATGCTGCACTCGTTCATAGAATAGGAACCGGCTCACTATTTTAGAAGGTGTGGGATCGTAGTGTCTCTTCAGCACCTCTTGTAGCCTGGACCATGTGGTCGCCTCTATTGTTTCCGGCTCCAGTAGCACTACAGCCATATCGAAGACCTTTGGCCCGCAGTGGTTTAGGAACATGTCCCTCTTCCTGCTGTCCGAGAGATCGTTCAGGTCGTTGGCCCCCAGGAAACAGCGGAATCTTCTCAAGTAGTTTTCCCATGTTTCATTTGCTTGGTCGTATGGGGTCAGCGGGTGTAAGGACGACAACATGGCAGCTCCTCTTGTGGTCCCTTAGTCTTTGTTCCGATTTGAATTTGGCGCCTTGTGGTCCGACGCTTCCTTCCGGCCGGGCTGGCTTGCGTATCCCACCTTCGTGGCCAATGTTAGGTTCCAATACTGAAGAGGCAGGAGGCTGGTTGAGTAACTTCAGCTCTTTACAGTGAGCAACAACAGCAAATACCCAGGTGTGGCTGTGGTTTAAATAGGGTAGCCCTGGCTTGGAAAAGGGCCAATCAGAATTTACCTGTTCTGCTCAATAGAGCGGACCTGAGTGGGAACTTCCCAGCTAATATGCAGATCTCAGGACACAACATGGGGGGGGCACCTTCGACTCCCCTCTGGATTGAGCAATCGCTCTTTGAAGCTAAAATGATGGCGCCGGCCGTTAATTCAGCTCGTTGATTCTGACAGGCGAAGATTTACAGACTCAAGCGATACTTCTGGCGCAGCGTCTGAGGGGGGGCGGGTGGGGAGGGGTCCTTGAGGGTCTGAAACACACACACCCCGCTGTATTCAGCCGCAGGGATCGGTTGGCGCTGCCTTGACAGATGGCCTTGAGGCTGCCGGGTGATTAAAGGGGTGAAAACGAGAGGCGTCTCTGGATGTTTAGCAATGCTGAATAGGATTCGCATCTGACCCAGCAGAATTCACTGTATATATGGGGTCTCCGGCACCCTCCCCTCGGTGGGACTGCGGGGGTCCCGCGTCAAACCGTAGATCAGATCGTGAGCGGCTGTCCCGGTCCAGGACCGGCTTTCTTTCACATAAACGACGCTGCGCTCCAATGGTCAGAAGGCCTGGAGACCTTGGTCTCGGAATGTAGGTCTTTGTAGCGTTCATATTTTTATTACGTTTTTAACCCAGGTGAAATGTCAGTGAGCGTCCTGGGTGGTCTCTGAGTTGGGTGCTTTTCCTGCAGACGTTTCATCACCCAAACTAGATAACATCGTCAGCGCTAGAAGGGAGGAGGGGGAGGGGGAGGGGGAGGAAAAGGGAGGGGGAGGGGGAGGAGGGAAGAGGAGGAGGAGGAGAAGGGAGGGGGAGGAGAAGGGAGGAGGAAGAGGGAGAGGAGAAGGGAGGGGGAGGAGGGAGGAGGAGGAGGAAGAGGGGGAGGAGGAAGACGAGAAGGAGTGGGGAGGAAGACGGGGAGGGGGAGGGGGAGGAGGAGGGGAGGAGGAAGATTATGGGGTCATTGGTGCTCTCTGGGCTTGGCTGTTTTCTTGCAGACGTTTCATGACCTTAATTAACCAGATGTGGACAGGGATTCTCAGTCATCCAGGTCAAGATTGTCCCAAGGGTGCTTTTCAAAAAGCAACTGGACTTTTTTCTCTTTTTTTGGCCTTTTCCTTAAAGACGTTTCACTTCTCATCCAAGAAGCTTCTTCAAGTCTGGCTCCCTTCCAGCTCTCTTATTCTGTCTTCAAATGGCTCTCAGAGAGCTTAACCACCGACCCTCAGACTCAAACTCATCTAACGACCAGATGGCTGCAAGGAACATAAATCCTTCCATCCTCCACCCTTCAGTCAGAACTGAAGAAGCTTCTTGGATGAGGAGTGAAACGCCTTCAGGGAGAAAAGGAAATCCAGTTGCCTTTTGGGAAAAGCATTACCAACTAGGCAACATCCTCAGTGCCACTCGGCCTTTCTGCTTGGCCTCTCCTCTTCGTCCCAACCTAACTGCTGTGAGCGGTGGGGGGCGAGGGAACTTCCTCCAGCAGATTGGGGGCGGGCTGGGGGTGGGAGACGCGCTCTCCAGCCCCACCCCCCACAGACTCCTGCAGGAAGTCTCGGGGGCTTCTGCAAAGGCTGAATATCCCCCTCCCCCTCAAGGGATCTGCGGGGGGGGGCAGATTTAAGCGGGTGGGGTTGGAAAGAGCTATCCGAGCCTGCAGTACTTGGACTTCCCACGGGTCCTCGGGCTCTGTGAAGTGCCGGCCCAGCAGCGTCTAATCTCTGAGCTTTATTCCACGCGGAGCAACTGCAAGCCCCAGTCAGCGCCCTTCCGCCTCCAGCCCCTCTCGCTCTCTTTTTCCCCCGTGGGGACGCCTCTGAAGTGCCTCTTTCAAGCCACGGAGGCGGCTGATTGCAGCCCTTCCCGACTCCAAAGACCGCGCGGGATTCGCGGCTCCCGTGGCTCACATGAAAGGTGGCTTAAAGGAGGTTTGTTGATCAGAGGCATTGCGGGCTCCGAATGGGGCTCGGGAAAGCGGGGCGTGGGTTTTCCCAACCCGGGGGGAGAAGAAATGACATAGTTTCCAAATCACACACACACACACACACACACACACACACACACACACACACACACACACACAGACAGACAGACAGACAGACAGCCGCAATCCAAATTATGCCGTTAGAGTTTCTTTTTCTTTTTCTCCAATTCATTGTGGCCTCGTTCTTTCAACTCAGAGATTTTATTCAATGTATTCAGCGTAGGGCATATCATACGCGGACTTGCAATATATACCTATTGACATGTCTACATACCTGTGCAAAAGAGGCAATCACCAAGCCAGCAAGGGAACAGAAAGATCAAAGCAGCCCCGCACGCCATCAATCGGCACCCTGAAATTTAACTCAAAGTTAAATTGTTCTTGAGCCACCATCAGGAAGTAAATGGGACCCCAAATCAAGGAACTGCCAAACAAGTGAACAGTAAACAGCCCAGCCAAGAACCCCCAAGCCAAGACCATCCCCACCAACACTGACAGGGCAAGCTGCCAGAATATAAAACTGACAGCAAACTGCACTCCTTACTAGCACTGATGATGTTCCCTAGATGGGTCATGAAAGGTCTGCAATAAAACCACCAAGCTCAGAGAGCACCAAAGACCCCACACTTCTTCTCTTTCTCTTCCTTTTCCTCTTCTTTTTCTTCCTCCTCTCGTCTCCCCCTCTCCTCTTCCTTGCAAACCCCACTGGCTTCTAGTACTGATGATGTTCCCTAGATGGGTCATGAAACATTGTTAAGAAAGCCTCCCAGCTCAGAGAGCACCAAGGGCCCCTTCTGAAGTGGTTCCAATTGGCGCCTTTCCCCTGGCAGACCCTCAATTCTTAACCCCAAGCAGGTGCTGCATTTGGGCTCTTTGCTGGGAATGGGACAACTACTCCCCACAGGACAATCTAACAATTCAATTTAGTTATTTAAAATCAGTAAAAAATTATTTTAATTTTTGCCTTTCGCATTTCACTTTGTCCCTCCTTTAATTATTCCCTTCCCCCATTTCTTTGATATTAGTGTAACTCTTGTCCCACGGCGAGTTGGCTGTGGCGAATTGTAGACCCCCATTTAATTCGGGGAGGGGGCCAACCTCTTTTTTCTTCAGTTCAGACAATGCCTGGGCCGTGTCAGTGTCTGCTTGTGCTCCCTGCTGGCTGCACCCCCTTTCGTACCAGTAGGACGGATGCAATCAAATAAACCGGGTTGGGCATTTCACCTTTCCTGGAGAGCTGGCTTCAGGGCCCAGCAGTATCCACAGCTGCCGCTGCGGTGCCCACGGATGAATCACAACAGCCCGAGCGCTGCGCCATGGCAGAGCAAGGGCAGCGCCCGAAATAAACTGCCTGCGCCAAGGTCCCCTGCTGTCCTTTGTCTTTGCTTTGCTCGGATGGATGGATGGGGCTGTATGTGCCAGGAATGCCACGCAAACTCTCCCCCCCCACCCCGGCACAGCATTGTCGGGGCAGGACCCCTCCCTGTCCTGCCCAGATTTGGCCTCCTGCTTAGAACCCCATTTGTCCAAGCAAACATGATTAATTCACGATGCAAATTATGCAATTTGCATAATGCATGCTCTGAGATTCGTTGCCCCTTGGGGATTCAGGAAGCTGCGACTTCTTTCTTACCAGCCCTGGCTGGGAGGCCCTTTGCCCACTTTCTTCTGAGTTTATTTATCTCTTTGTTTGTTTGTATCCTGTCTTTATTATTTTCACAAATAACTCCAGGTGGCAAATGTATCCAATAGAACTTCCTCTTCCTGTTTTCCCCACAACAACAATCCTGTGAGGTGGGTTGGGCTGAGAGAGAGGGACTGGCCCAAAGTCATGCCTAAGGCGGGACTAGAACTCACCGTCTCCTGGTGATTGGCCCAAAGTCACCCAGCTGGCTTTCATGCCTAAGGCGGGACTAGAACTCTCCATCTCCTGGTGATTGGCCCAAAGTCACCCAATGGGCTTTCATGCCTAAGGTGGGACTAGAATTCTCCGTCTCCTGGTGATTGGCGCAAAGTCACCCAATGGGCTTTCATGCCTAAGGCGGGACTAGAACTCTCCGTCTCCTGGTGATTGGCCCAAAGTCACCCAGTTGGCTTTCCTGCCTAATGTGGGACTAGAACTCTCCATCTCCTGGGGATTGGCCCAAAGTCACCAAGCCAGATTGGAAGGATTTTAAGGCGGGACTTGAACTCATGGCCTCTTACTTTCTAGCCTGGTGCCTAAATCACCAGACCAAACTGGCTCTAGATATATTGGAATAGAGTTTCTCATCTTGCATTTCCTTAGAGAACACAACTATGGTCTTGCATGGAACATTCTAGGGCAGGGTCTTTCCCCAACCTGCTCTCCCAAAATCCCCTTGAATTCCCTGCCAGCAGAGTCCTTGGCACCACAGGGAACTTCTATTGGGATAGCAGAATAATAGAATACAGAATAACAGAGTTGGAAGGGACCTTAGAGGACGTCTAGTCTAACCCCCAGGTTAGAACCATTTTTGGTTCGCGTGCCAAAAGGGGGGGGAATGCGGGGGATCACGTGTGTGCGTGCCCACACTCATAATTCCATGCACCCCCGCACATGCATGCATGACCCCCCTGCTCCCAGCATGCAATGGCACGCCCATTTTTCGCTCTCCCCAGGCTCCAGAGCCTTTCTAGGAGCCTGGGGAGGGCGAAAACAGCCTTCCCCACCCCCTCTGGAGGCTGGAAACAGCCTGTTTCCCGACTCCCAGTGGGCCCAGAAGGCCTGAAAATCAGCCGGCTGGTGCACACATGCACGCCGGACCTGAGCTCACGTGCCCACCAATATGGCTCCGCATGCCACTTGTGGCACCCGTGCCATAGGTTCGCCATCACGGCCCTATAACATTTCACATGGAATTCAGCCTTGTTAGTCTCTAAAGCATTGTCTAAATGTCACATTAGCTCTCCCTGTTAGGCAAGCCAGCCTCAGAACTTAGCGCAGTGTTTCTCCACCTTGGCAACCTGAAGCTGGAGGGACTTCAGCTCCCAGAATTCCCCAGCCAAGGGTCAGAAAATGCCAAGGCCTCTGAGAAGGGAAGGGAGCCCTCAATCAAGGCAGGAGGACCATTGCTGAGTCCAGCAAAAAGAGGGGTGGAGTTCTTGCAGAGCAAGGAAGAAAAATGAGACCCCGGCAACAACACTCACAAACACCGGCTAAAATCTGGAGGTTGCTCTGCATCCAGCATTTGGTTTATTCCAAACCAGAGTTCCATTCAGTTCTCAGTTAAAGCAACGGTTGTCATCCTTGACCACTTAAAGATGGGTGAACTTCAATTCCCAGAATTCCCCAGCCAGCTTGGGCTGGCTTCTCCTCCTCCAGTTTGACCAGCTGGGGAATTCTGGGAGTTGAAGTCCACCCATCTTTAAGTGGACAAGGATGACAACCGTTGCTATAACTTTGGTTCATTCCAAACCAGAGTTTGCTTCAGTTCTCGGTTAAAGCAGTGTTTGTCCTCCTTGGGCCCCGGAAGATGGATGGACTTCATCTCCCAGAATTCCAAACCCATCCAGCTTGGCTGGCTGGGGAATTCTGGGAGTTGAAGTCCACCCATCTTTCAACTTGTCAAGGCTAAAACCTGATCTGAACCCCCAGAGTTTTAAACCAACTGAAAGGTTAAGGAAATGATGCTCACTGCAGTTTTCAAGTTTCAGGGTGGCACCATCCAAAACGTGTCCTTGGATGCATGGAAGGGTGACCCCCTTCGGGGCCAGAAGCATGTGCTCCGGGGGCAGGGGGCATGAACTTTGGGGACCTTCTCCTGGTCCTGAGAGAAAGAAACCGGTGGATGGGAGACTCGTAAAAATGATCCATCTTTCATCTTTAGGGAGCCAGACAGGCTTAGCCAGCAATGATCAGGCCGGACTAAAAACCTGAAAAATTTATTTCTCAGGACTCGCCTGGCTGAATCGGCCTCTTGTGAGGCTCAGTCAGAAAAGGTTCTTCCCTGGGCAGGGGATGATGGGCCCTGATTAGGCATTGCGGGAGAGAGCTGTGTTAATCGATGGGGTCCAAAGATCAGAAAGAGTCAAGCAATTCTTCTAGCCAGTGTTTTTCAATCTTGGCCACTTGAAGATGGGGGGACTTCAACTCCCAGAATTCCCAGCCAGCCATGTCCCTTTTTTTCTCCTATCCCCTACAGGGGAGAGATTGTAGAGAAAGGGATTGCAAGAGAGTAAGCAGGCCACAATGGAGATACACATCAGAAGGAATGCTTTAGTGCAGGGCTGGGTTCTAACTTACCTTGCTGCCGGTTCACTTCCTCCTGTGCTGCATGGCTGCACCTTGTGGGCATGCGCTTGCTTTGCATGTGCGCGCATGCGCAGTGCCTAAAAATTAAAAAAAGCAAAAAACAAGATGGTGACACATGCGCAGTGCCGGAAACTCGGCTTCTGCGCATGCTCAGAATAAAAAAAATTCAAAAAAATTTTTTTTAAAGATTTCGGTGCCCACAGACTGGCAGCAACCAAACCAGTTCCGTGATGTCATCGTGACATCACCAGCGGGTCGCTACCGGTTCGGCCGAACCGGTCCAAACCAGGAGGAACTCACCTCTGCTTTAGTTTCAGGGAATTCTGGGTGTTGGAGCATGCATGCTGTCTAGGGAATTCTGGGAGTTGAAGTCCATCCATCTTCAAGTAGCCAAGGTTGAGGAACATTGCGGTAAGGTCTGAGCTGGCTTGTCTCATAAGGAGAACTAATGCAACATCTGCGGCTGAATCATAGCTCTTGTGCAAGCATCATGGTTTGTATCCTGGTTTACCTTCTCTTCCCCTTTGCAGATTTTGAGCCAGAGAAATTCACGGGAGTCAGCTAATTAGTTAATTAGTTAAGAAAATACACGTCTCACCTGCCCTGTTAAGGCTCCCTCCGTTCTCTACTCCGACAAGGAGGGGCACTGAAAGCTTTTGCAATTATTTTCCTGCTCATTTCAGCAGCCGGTTTTTGCCCAGGATAAATATAGAAGAATATTTTAAGAGCGCTTTGCTTCTGACATATGTTATTTTAATACCGGCTAATCAGGCCCAGATTCTTGTAAATCACAACGAGGCTTAAGAAGTATGGACTTAAACTCCCAGAATTCCCTAGTCAGGGCCCTTCAGACGAGGGGTCTCCAACCTTGACAACTTTAAGACTTGTGGACTTCAACTCCCAGAATTCCTCAGCCAGCTTTGAAGTCTTAAAGTTGCCACGGTTGCTGGCTGAGGAATTCTGGGAGTTGAAGTCCACAAGTCTTAAAGTTGCCAAGGTTGGAGACCCCTTGCTTTCAGACCAAAGGAAGGCACCCCAATCAACTGTAGAGGTTGTCCTCATCTCATGACTGTAATTGAGAACAGCATTCCAGTTGCTAAGTGGGTCACTGCAGGACCGTGTCTGATTTTATGACATTTCTTTTTTGTGGCCATCATTAAACAAACGCCACAGGGTTAATGCCAGGTGTGAAGTTGTGAGTGCTACATCACTGGAGATTTTTTTTTAAAAAAAGGATGGGGAAAACGTTTGACGGTCATGGAATGAGGTCTTCTGCCTTGAGCAGGGGGTTGGACTAGATGACCTCAAAGGCCCCTTCCAACTCTGTTATTCTGCACAGGCGGTCCTCGACGTACGATCACGGTTGAGCTGTTGCTAAGCGAGACGTTTGTTAAAGGAGTTTTGCTCCATTTTGTGACCTTTCTTGCCATGGTTGTTAATTGAATCACTGCAGTCGATAAGTTCGTCAGACGGTTGTTAAGTGAATCTGGCTTCCCCCCTGGACTTTGCTCGTCAGAAGGTCACAAAAGGCAATCACATGTGACAGTCATAAATATGAACCCTATTGCCAAACATCTGAATTTTGATCACCTGACTCTGTGGAATGTTGCAATGCAATGGTCGTAAAGGTGGAAAAACAGTCATAAATCACTTTTTTCCAGTGCCGTTGTGACTTGGAACGGTCACTAAACAAACAGTTGTAAGTTGAAGACTTCCTGTATTCTGTGAGAATGGAAACCAACCCAGTTTTCTGCTTGTGAGGCCAGAACCAGTGAGTGAGAGTGAGAGAGAGAGAGAGAGAGAGAGAGAGAGAGAGAGATTGGGGGAAGGACCCCCGTGGGATTAGCAGTGCGCATCCATGCGTGGGAAAGCCACCTGCAGCCTCAGCCATTTCTCCCCTCCGAGGGGTTCATGCGCCAATGATTCAGAAATGGGCTGCACCCAGGAGAGCCCCCTCCAGGGCCCCCTTGGGGAGAGGAGCCCATAAATCCTGGCCAAGGGCGAAATTAACTTTTGTGCCAACTTCTCTGGGAAAGGCTCAGGGGTCCCGTAAAGAACATTTTTCACCCTTCCATGACTGGAGTTGTCAGGCTGTAAAAAGAACCAGAGAGAGCAGATTTGCGGCCAAAGGCCAGCTGGGAACTGACCAGCCCGGCTTCCCAGGATGCCCCTATGGCCAAAAGGACTCCGTCCGAGTAATCCAGCTACTCTTGGGGCAAATGGCAGTTTGGGGAAGAGAGAGAGAGGGAGGCAGCATAGAATATAGAACGATGGGGTTGGAAGGGACCCCGGAGGTCTTCTAGTCCAACTCCCTGCCTGTGGCAGGAGATCCTATTCTAGACTTACTTTGGACTTCACGGGATGGATACACAATTACACATCATCATAGAAGAGTAACAGAATAACAAAACAGAATAATAGAGTTGGAAGGGACCCCGGAGGTCTTCTAGTCCAGCCTCTTGCTCAAGCCGCCCTGAGTCCTTCGGGAGTTGGGCGGCATATAAGAATAACAAAATAAATAAATAAATAAATAAGCAGGAGATCTGGCCTAGCCCGGCCTAGACCATTCCAGACAAATGGTTGTCTAATCTCTTCTTTAAAACCTCCAGTGTTGGAGCATTCACAACTTTTGGAGACAAATCATTCCACTGATTAATTGTTCTAACTGTCAGGAAATTTCTGCTTAGTTCTAAGTTGCTTCTCTCCTTGTTTAGTTTCCACCCATTGCTTCTTGTTCTACCCCCAGGTGCCTTGGAGAATAGTTTGACTCCCTCTTCTTTGTGGCAGCCCCTGAGATATTAGAACACTGCTATCATGTCTCCCCTAGTCCTTCTTTTCATTAAACTAGACATACCCAGTTCCTGCAACCGTTCTTCATATGTTTTAGCCTCCAGTCCCCTAATCCTCTTGGTTGCTCTTCTCTGCACTCTTTCTAGAGTCTCAACATCCTTTTTTTACATTGTGGCGACCGAAACTGGATGCCGTATTCCAAGTGTGGCCTTACCAAGGCATTATAAAGTGGTATTAACACTTCGCGTGATCTTGATTCTATCCCTCTGTTAATGCAGCCTAGAACTGTGTTGGCTTTTTTGGCAGCTGCTGCACACTGCTGGCTCATGTTTAAATGGTCGTCCAATAGGACTCCGAGATCCCTCTCACAGTTAGTACTGTTGAGCCAGGTACCACCTATACTGTACCTGTGCATTTGTTTTTTCCTGCCTAAGTGTCACCCCTTACTTTTCTCACCATTGAATTTCATTTTGTTAGATAGGGCCCAGTATTTAAGCCTATCAAAGTCCTGGACCTTGAGCCTATCTTCGAAACTTAGTGTTGCAACCTAGGCCACCTTATGATGTAAGGACTTCAGCTCCCAGAATTCCCCAGCCAGCCACAATCGGCCCCAGCTTGGGGAAGCCCAAGACTTCAACAGAGCTACTGGTTTTAGAAAACAGATTGGGGGAGGGAACAGAGCCCTCAAGGGTGGCTTGGCCATTCCCAACAGCACGGATAGTCTTCTGGCTCCCCAGAAATTCTCCAGTGCCTCTTTTCTGAGCCTCTTCCGGCTGGCCTTCCTCTTCCTCCCTCGTCCTTTGTAGGAATGGGAGGCTTTTGCCCGTGACCTTGGCCCACTCTTTAAACAAGGGAACATTTCAGCCTAGAGAAAGGCGGTGGGGACCCTCCCCACACGCTGCGATTATGGAGAAGAGAGGCAGTGTGCTTCGGGGCGGGTAATAAACCTGATTTATGGACCCGGCCTCAGAACAGCATCTGCAGCTAGTGAGCAAGTCTTAAATTTCATTAGGTGATAAATTCCAACAGCAAAACCATTTGCTAGGAAAGCTAATTAGCTCGCGTGAGCCGCAGACATGGACTCCAGTGCCCTGCCTGGGGGAGACCCCCTCCTTGATGGATAGGAACTGGGGGTGGGGGTGGCAAGTGGGCCAAGGGGAGGGCCAGGGGAGGGGGGGCAGAGGGCTGTCTCTGACTTTCTCTGCCCTTTTCTCACCTCCAGTGAGGTTTGTTCTCTGGACCTCTGGACGTTGTGGGGGCTCCATCACCGGAGGTTTTTAAGAAGAAGAGACTGGACAACCATTGGTTCAAAAGGACATAGGCCCGTGATGGTGAACCTATGGCACGCGTGCCTGAAGTGGCACATGGAGTCATGTCGCCTGGCACACGCGGCATCGCCCGTTCCTCTTCCGGGGTTCTGGCGCGCATGCGCATGGCACGCAATGATCAGCTGGTCTTTGTGCATGCAGCAGTGCTGGAAACCGGAAGAGCTGGTCTTCCATTTTCTGGCATGAGCATGCGCGCTGGCCAGCTGATAAACACATGTGCATGCATGGCAGTAACTGGAAGACTTGCTGGCTGGCATGCATGTGCACACCGGAAACTGGAAGTTCATTTTCTGGTGCGTGCATGCCCCCTGGGCAGCTCCTCTTCCTTGTCACGGCCCAGACGAGCACGCATGCGCACAAAGTGCTCCCTTTTTGGCATTCTGTGCGTGTGCGTGCGTTTGCGCGCTCTCCTTATGGCACTCAGTGCCGAAAAGTTTTGCCATCACTGGTATAAGCTCTCCTGTTTGGGTTGGACTAAAAGACCTCTAAGGTCCCTTCCAACTCTGTTAATGCTGTGATTCTGAGTAAAGAGAAATTTCCTAACAGTGAGAGCAATCAACCAATGGAATAAGCTTGTCTTCAGAAGTTGTGGGTGCTCCATCACTGGAGGCTTTCAAAAGAGATTGGACAACCATCGGTCTGAAACAGTACACTATAGGGCAGTGATGGCGAACCTTTTTTTGCTCGGGTGCCAGAACGGTGCGCGCGTGCGAGACAGCGTGTGCGCGTGTGCCCACACCCATAATGCAATGCCCTTCCCCTGGGCATGTGTGCTGCCCCCCCGCATGCGCACAATCCCACGCGCCCCCCTGCGCATGCACACAGGTTTCACTGAAGCCTCCGGAGTTCCGGTAGGCCCATTGGGCTGTTTTTCACTCTCCCCAGGGTTCAGGAAAGCCGCCTGAGACGAGTGAAAAACAGACAAACGGGCCAAACGGAAGTTTGGAAACGAACTTCCGGTTGTGTCGTTGGGCCGTTTTTCACCATCCCCAGGCTTCAGGAGGCTTTCCTAAACCCTGGGGATGGCAAAAAATGGCCAAAAAGAAGGCCGAAAATCAGCTGGCCAGCACGCGCATGTGCGCTGGAGCTGACATAGGGCAACGCCTCGCGTGCCCTCAGATATGACTCCACGTGTCACCTGTGGCACGCATGCCATAGGTTCGCCATCACTGCCTGATCAGGAGTTTGGACTAGAAAACCTCCAAGGTCCCTTCCAACTCTATTATTCTATGTTCTATGTGGGTCCTTGGTGCCCTCTGAGCTTGGTTGTTTTCTTGCAGACATTTCATTACCCTAACTAGGTAGCACTGATGATGTTACCCAGTTTGGGTAATGGAACGTCTGCAAGAAAACTACCAAGCTCAGAGGGCACCAAGGAGCCTCGTTTCCACCCTGAGCTACAAATATTCTCCTTTATTGCTATGTTCTTTGTTCCAGAAGTTGTGGCAGTTTTTAAGAGTGACTGGACAGCCACTTGTCCACAATGGTTTCGGGCCTCCTGCTGGAGCAGGGGTTGGACTAGAAGACCTCCAAGGTCCCTTCCAACTCTGTTATTCTGTTATTTAGAATAGCTTGCCTCCGGAACTTGTTGGTGCTCTAACACTGGAGGTTTCTACGAAGAGACGAGAAAGCCACTTGTCCAGAGTGGTATAAGTTGGAAGTTGGACTAGAAGACCTCTTGAGGTCCCTTCCAACCCTGTTATTCTATGTTCTATGTCAGGGGTCGGGAACCTATGGCTCGCGAGCCAGATGTGGCTCTTTTGATGACTGCATATGGCTCGCAGCAGGGGTGAAATCCTCCCGGTTCGCCCGGGCCAGTCCTTCGGCGTATAGCCGATGGAACTGGCGGCAGTTGCGGCGCGGAGCTTCTCCTGCCCGCTTTCCCGTCCCGGCTGAACACAATCACCGCTTTCCTGTCCCGGCTGACCACAATCATTTGGGTTATTTTATTTATTTATTTATTTATTTATTTATTTTGTTATTCTTATATGCCGCCCAACTCCCGAGGGACTTGGGATGCACAGAGGGAAAAATAACCCAAATGGCGGCGTTCAGCCGGGACGGGGGGAGCTAAAAAACGGCCATGGCCACATCCCCGCCGTTCTCCAGCCAAGCGGCTGAAGAAGCCCCGGAGCCCCGCCGCCAACCTGCGTCTCCTGCTGGGAAGGAGCCTCTGTCGCTGTCTCTCGCGGGGTTCCAGCCACCCGACTGAGTCCCTGACCGCGGCACCGGCAGGGTTAATGCGTATGGGAGAGGAGAGAGCGCGCTACCGCCGCCACTGCTGCTTTCACCGCTCCGATATTTCTTTGGTGGGCGCGCGCGGGAGGGACCATGGAGCAGAGGCGCCCGGCAGCTTAAGGCAAGAGGCGGGTGGGAGACGCGGGCAGGAGCCTGTCGCCGCCGCCGCCACTTCTGGCATCCCCACGCCTCTCACCCCGCTCGCCGGGTGCCTCTGCTCAGCGGTCCCTCCTGCGCAGGCCCACCAAAGAAATATTGGAGCAGCGAAAGTAGCAGCGGCGGCGGTAGCGCTCTCTCTCCTTCCCTCCGCCGCTGCTACTTTCGCTGCTCCAATATTTCTTTGGTGGGCCTGCGCAGGAGGGACCGCTGAGCAGAGGCACCCGGCGAGCGGGGTGAGAGGCGTGGGGATGCCAGAAGTGGCGGCGGCGGCGACAGGCTCCTGCCCGCGTCTCCCACCCGCCTCTTGCCTTAAGCTGCCGGGCGCCTCTGCTCCATGGTCCCTCCCGCGCGCGCCCACCAAAGAAATATCGGAGCGGTGAAAGCAGCAGTGGCGGCGGGTAGCGCTCTCTCTCCTCTCCCATACGCATTAACCCTGCCGGTGCCGCGGTCAGGGACTCAGTCGGGTGGCTGGAACCCCGCGAGAGACAGCGACAGAGGCTCCTTCCCAGCAGGAGACGCAGGTTGGCGGCGGGGCTCCGGGGCTTCTTCAGCAACCCACCCATCTACCTCGCTTGGTGCGGTTCCCCGCACTTGACGTCTTGGAAGAGGGCTGGGCGAGGGAGAAAGGAGCCACGGTGGGGATTGGTTTGCAGAGAGAAAGAAAGAAAGAAAGAAAGAAAGAGAGAAAGAAAGAAAGAAAGAAAGAAAGAAAGAAGAAGAAGAAGAAGGAAAGAAAGAGAAAGAAAGGAAGGAAGAAGAAGAAGAAGAAGAAGAAGAAGAAGAAGAAGAAGAAGAAGAAGAAGAAGAAAGAAAGAAAGAAAGAAAGAAAGAAAGAAAGAAAGAAAGAAAGAAAGAAAGAAAGAAAGAAAGAAAGAAAGAAAGAATCATTACCAATGCTATGATGGAAATCACCAACTCAAAGACAAATATCACTTTGGAGCAAGGAAGCTGCTACAGCAGCAACAAATTAAACAGCACAAAGACAGGGATTCTCTCAATATCCCATTGTCCCTATTGACATTTAGTTGAATTCACTTTTAAAATATATTATATGGCTCTCACTGAAATAAATTTCCAAATTTTTTGCTTTCATGGCTCTCTTAGTCAAAAAGGTTCCCGACCCCTGTTCTATGTGCTAAGCTGACTGTTGTTGGTCCAATGTTGGGATACATTGCACAGACAATCCAACTTTCTCACATAATGGTGGCTGGTCCTCAGGTTGCAGTCAAAACAATCCATATGGCCTACCTTGGATTTTTTTGAGGTGTATGTGTGTGTGTGTCTTGCAAACACCCCTGAATTGGCAGCTAAAAGAGATAAACATCACCCCCCCCCCCGCATCTCTGCCAGGAAGCTGTCAGCTGTAGACCAAAAGCGGACATCTGCTCTGCTTTTTCCTCTGCTCTGACCCCCCCCCCCAATGTTCCTGGAAGAGCCGGTGAGGTTTGCAAGGTTGTCATTTTGCACAATGATGCCAGTTCTGTGCATGTTGGCAGGAATTTTGTGCGTGAAGGTACATTGGGAGGAAGCCTGGGAGGACCAGGAGAAATGCCCTTGGGCTGATTGGACAATTTTTTTAAATTATGTGTCCTCCCCCCCCCCCCGCCCAGGAATGCTGAACGGGGCTTAAAATCAGCCCTGCTCACTCCCCAGTAAATTCTCCCCCCCCTTCCTTCCGATCTCTCCCTCCCTCCCTCCCACCTCAGTCACAGGGATCCATAAATATCACTTTGCAAAAATATCCATAAATATGGATATCCATAAATATCACTTTGCCGCCCTGAGTCCTTCGGGAGTTGGGCGGCATATAAGAATAACAAAATAAAAAATAAATAAAAGAGAGAAAAAGGCAGCGACACAATTCTCGGCAAAGTCACAAACACGTCAAGTGAGACATGGGGTTCCTTTCCTTCCGATTGCCTTTGAAGCCGAATGCAAAAAACACGGAATTTTCCTTTTTTTCCCTTTTTTATTTGCTTGGCAGCTGCCAAGTGACTTTGCAAACAGCGAAGAGCCCAAGCTGCCTGCGACCCGCTGGGTTAAATTCTGTGTCTTAACTCCTATTTTCCCCTAGTTACAACCACAACCCTGTAAGGTGAGCTGGGCTGGGAGAGAGGGACTGTACCAAAGTCACCCAATGGTTTTGTATGGCTAAGGCAGAACTCGAACTCAGCAACTCCTGGTGGTTGGCCCAAAGTCACCCAGCCGGCTTTCATGTCTAGGGCGGAACTGGAACTCACCGTCATCTGGTTTCTAGCCTGGTATCTTAAACCCTGGATGAAAAAGGCTCTTCTTAGGATCATAGAATAGGGATGGAAGGGACCTTGGAGGTCATCTATCCCAACCTGCCCGGGGAGGCCTCCCCAACCCTCTCTCTCACACACAGAAATCCCGCCTTGCCTTCTCCTGCTCTGCTTTCTCTGCCGGTAGGTGGGAGGCTACATCTCCCAACTTCCTGCCTAAGCTAGGGTTCTGGGCACCCAAGTGGTCATCCAGATGGGCATTATTATTATTGTTGTTGTTATTCTTATTCTTTGCTATTTCTTTGCTGCCCATCTCTCTGTGAGGCAGCATCCAAGCGCAGCAGATCAGAGGGGAGGGATGGGGAGAACCTCTGCCTTAGGATGATAGCACGCGGTGGAGGGGACCTGGAAGGTCATCTATCCCACCTCCCGTCCCTTGCACCCACCCTCGACCCTTCTGCTCTGCTCTCTGTGCCCGCAGGTGGTGAAGGTGGCGGGCAGTAACATCTCGCACAAGCTGCGCCTCTCGCGGGTCAAGCCGGCCGACGAAGGGACCTACGAGTGCCGCGTGATCGACTTCAGCGACCGGCAGGCGCGGCACCACAAAGCCAAGGCGTACCTGCGGGTGGAAGCCGAGGACAGCGACCCCCCGGCCGGCGGCCGCCCCCTGCAAGACACGCAGCTGCTGCTCCTGGCCGCCGGGCAGACCCCCGAGCGCGGCAGGCCGCCCGCCGCCCGCCCGCCCCACCCGCCCCGCCTGGCCAAGGAGCTGAAGAAGCGCTCGCTGGACGAAGCCCCCGCCTGCGCCCGCTAGAGCCCCCCGCCCACCCCCGGAGCCCGGACCTGACCGCCTGAGCCGCGCGGAGGAGCTGCGCCCCGCAGGGAGAGGGTCTCCATCGCCGCGCCCCGGGGGAGGGGGTCCCCTCCTAGACCGCGCTCATCCGGAGCGGCAACCACGAACTTGCTGCGGAGGATCGCTCGCAACTGAACTGGCGCAACGGCTCGCCCCTCGCCTGTAAATAAGCCCCGAGGCTCCCCGCCTTCATCCCCGAGCTCGGTGGGCGTGGGTTGGGGGCGTCCCGCCGGAGCCAAGCAGGAAACCAAGAGACGGCGGGGGGGGAGGGATTGGGGGAGGGGGAGGTCTGTGGGCTGGGAAGGTGCCCCCCCGCCCCCCCCGCCCCAGATCCTCTTTTGCGGGACGGGGGCTTCATCCCGGCTGCATTCACACAACATGCTGGTTGGTGTTCGGCTTCCTTAGAATTTCCGTCGCTCCGTGTCTTGTGCGCACCTGCCCCGTGGGGACCCGTGGATGGTCCGGTGTATTTCTCGTCCCACTGCGGGGAGGGTTAGCATGTTGTGTGAGCTCAGCCCTAGGGCCTGCCTTGGAGTTTCATAATTGCTTGTGCTTTTTTTAAAAAGGAATATTTATGCTTCTTCCCATCTTATTATTATGATTATTATTAATATACCTGTGACGTGTTTCTATTCCAAAAGAGAGAGAGCGCGCGAAATATAAATAAACCCAGGCAGCACCCGGTCCCTGGAGGAGGGATGTTTCAGACGAGGGGGAGGGGGGATAAAAAAGGGAGGGGGAGGGGCGTTTTCTCTTTTGGGGTGGGGTCAAATTTTCAGGACTGCTTTGTATTCCGACGGTTTATTTTATTCGTTTTTACAAAAAAAAACCAGCGGGAGGCGCCGTTCCAGAAGCTCAGATTTGGGGTTCGCTTCTATTTGGGGGTGGGGGGTTCCCAGCATGGATGAAAAGAGAGAAGCCTTGGGGGAAACCCCCCTTTTAGAAAAGGTGCGATCTGAGGATCCCCTGTCCTTCTTGCACGTCTTACTTTGGGTGTGAAAGACAATTGAGGGGTGCAGTGGATTCTCTTCCCCCCTCCCCCACTTTAAGGAAGTCCTTCTTTTGCTTGGGGTCCTTTTGCCTGGCTTTATAGGGGGGCTCTTTCTGGCAACCAGGGAGGGGGGGCAGAGAAGGCAGGCTTTACTGGCAACCAGGAGGGGCTGACCCTGAACAGACAATCATTGTTGGTTTGATTCTATCAGCCCCCCCTTCTTCCTCCCTTCTGCACCCCTTGCTTGTACATAATTCTATTGGGGGGTATGTCTACATCAGGGTGGACCTCAACTCCCAGAATTCCCCAGCCAGCACAGCTGGCTGGGGAATTCTGGGAGTTGAAGTCCACCCACCTTAAGGCTGCTAAGATTGGGAAACTCTGATTTAATGGCAGTTGTTTCCTGAGACAAGTACAATTGGATCCAACTTTTTACGAGGCAGATAGGTGAGCACCCCGCAGGCCAGGAGATCCACCCAGGTGACCACCCCAAGGGAGCCCCCCCCAAATGCTGCACTGGCTGTTAAGCATGGAAGCTGGCGGGGGGATGGGAGGGGGCGGCGGGCAGGCTACGAAGCACCCTGGCACTGTGTGAAGTAGTTTGTGACCAGCTGAAATGAATAAAAGATCTTTTAAGCGGAGATTGCTTTGTGGTCTCCTTTTCTCCTGAAACCTCCAAGCCCTCGCCACTGTCCCTTTGGGAGCCCTGCAAAATCAACGTCAGAGGCGGGGCAGCGAATGGGTGGTCTGGAAGCACTCTGGACGTGGCCAGGGACCATCGTTCCTTTGGGAGTCATGTGATCGCCCTTGCAGGAACCCAGATTTGCTGAACAACCATGCGATTCATTTAACAACCAGGGCAAAAAAAGAGGTAAAAACATCTGAACCGCTTAAGCCTTGCTTGACAACAAAAGTTTTTTGGTCTCGGATGCATAACTCATGTAAGTCATACGTCGATCAGAAAGCACAAGACTTACAGAAAGTTTCCAGCCATCTAAATCAATGTTTTTTTTCAAGCTGGGTGATTTGAATATGGAGTGGACTTCAACTCCCAGAATTCCTTTGCCTGGGCTGGGGGATTCTGGGAGTTGAAGTCCACCACCACCCCGCTTCAAGTAGCCAAGACTGAGAAATGCTAATAGGGGTAAATTTCATTTTTCAACGTCATAACACAGTGTTTCCCAACCTTGGCAACTTGAAGATATCTGGACTTCAACTCCAGATATCTTCAAGTTGCCAAGGTTGGGAAACACTGTGACCTAACAGGAGGTAGAACAGAGATGCGTAGCCAAGTTAGTTAGTTAGTTTACTTCATTGTCATTGCACCTCGTACAACAAAATTAAATGCCATCTTCGGTGTACAGTATAAAAATAAAACACAAACACACATCCTTCACATTCTATACAATTGAATTGAAAACCCCTGATACTGCATTAATATTGCATTATTATACAGTAGAATTCAATATACCGGTAGTTACTGCTCTGGGATAGAAGCTGTTTTTCAGCCTATTTGTCCTTGTTTTTATTATCCTGTACCATCTGCCAGATGGTAATAGTTCAAAAAAAAGGTGCCCAAGATGGGATGGAGCATGGAACTCTCTGTCCTGGGTTTTTTTTTTTTTTAAGGTATATTCTTCTTATTTAAACCAATCTTCAATGGAATACATAGAATTCAAGGATAATAGGGGCAAGGCTAAAACGATCTCATGTTTTCAGGTATTGGGTCCAGTACTCTTCAATATCTTTATAAATGACCTAGATGAGGGAATAGCAGGAGAACTAACCAAATTTGCAGATGACACCAAGCTGGCGGGAGTAGCAAACACCCCAGAGGACAGACTCAAAATCCAGAGGGACCTTGACAGACTCGAACACTGGGCCCAAACCAACAAAATGAAATTTAACACGGAGAAAAGTAAAATTCTACACCTAGGTAAGAAGAATCAAAAGTACACATACAAACTGGGCGAAACCACACTCAATAGCAGCGATTGCGAAAGGGATCTCGGAGTCCTGGTAGACAGCCAACTAAATATGAGCCAGCAGTGTGCAGCAGCAGCCAAAAAGGCCAACGCAGTCCTGAGCTGCATAAATAGAGGGATACAATCAAGGACCAGAGAGGTACTAATACTACTCTATAAAGCCTTGGTCAGACCACACCTAGAGTACTGCATCCAGTTCTGGTCACCACACTACAAAAAAGACATTGAAACTCTAGAGAAAGTGCAGAAGAGAGCAACCAAGATGATAAAGGGTCTGGAAAATAAAACATACAAAGAGCGGTTGCAGAAACTGAGCTTGGCCAGTCTGGCGAAGAGAAGGACCAGGGGTGACATGATAGCAGTGTTTCAATACTTGAGGGGATGCCACAGAGAGGAGGGGGTCAGGCTGTTCTCTATGACACCAGAAAGCCAAACAAGGAATAACGGATGGAAGCTGACCAAGGAGAGATTCAACCTGGAAGTGAGGAGAAACTTTCTGACGGTGAGAGCGATCAACCAGTGGAACAGCTTGCCAGCGGAGGTTGTGAGAGCTCCAACACTTGCGACCTTCAAGGGGAGACTGGACTGCCACCTGTCTCAAATGGTGTAGGAACTCCTGCTTGAGCAGGGGGTTGGACTAGATGACCTACAAGGTCCCTTCCAACTCTAATAATAAATCTTAAATCTTTCAGGATAGGCAAGAATTTTCTGCACTCGGGCATAATACGTGACACATTGATTAAAACCCAGAATACTTTCGTGTATAGTGGAAGAAACAACAGAGAGAATGTAAAAAGATTACAATTTGTTCTCTGGTCATCAGTTTTGTACTCCCCCCCCCCCTGAAGACAGCCATGCTATATCACTGCAATGCCTGATGGAAGAAAAATGCCCCATTTCCATTCTGGAAAAAATGTTGAGTTTAAAGTATTTGCAGAAAGTGTGAACGGCTTCAGATTCTCCTCTTAGTCCATTTCGCTGGATCTTTGAGCATCATCAGCTATCTTAGTTTTACTCTGTTTTGCCAAAGGAGGGGGGCTTAAGACCATTTCCCCAAACACACATTGGAGAGGGTCCTTCAATCCCCAAAAGCAGCACCTAGGTTTAAAGGTCAGAGTAGTACCACGTGTCTGGTGACACCGCATAAACAACATACCTTGGGTATTCGGGTGGCTTCAAATGATGTCGTTCCATGCCAAAGGAGAAGATAGCAGAGGGGTCCACCAGGGAGGGGGAGGAGGGCATTGCGAGGGTCCTAATGGCATCCCGGGAAAATAATAACAGTGCAAAACAATGTTTGTGTTGCCACCCTGGGCTCCTTTGGGTGCAGAGCTGATGTTTTGTCCCCTGAAGGTTGAGACCCCTTTAAATCCAGCTCCTGCTCTCCGAGGGGATCTTTTATTAATTAATAAATATCCCCCTTTGTTTCTCAACCTCCCTCCCCACCTTCCAGGCAGTGGACAGAGATAAGCACCGTAAAACAAAAATCAATACAGCCAGCCAAACTAATAAAAATGGGAAAGAGAGAAACCAAACACCCAACCTCATGGATTAAAAAAAACCAAAACAAAACAAAATCCATCGATATCCCTAAGCAAACATAAATTAAAAGCCTGCCTGGACACAAAATGGGTTTTTTGGGGGTGGGTGGAGGTGGGACTTTCTGGAAGATGGAGAAGGAGGGGGGAGGGCTAGAAAAATGTCAGGAATCTAGAATAGGAATAGGAATAGGACAGTGGTGGGTTGTAAATATTTTTGCTACTGGCATGTGCAGAAGCATCCAAGGCGGGTGGGCGGAGCCCCCCCTCCAGCGCTACCGGTTCTAAGAACCGGTCCGAACCGGAAGCAACCCACCACTGGAATAGGAATAGGAATAGGAATAAGGATAGGAATTGAATAGAAAATAGAAAATAGAAAATAGAAAATAGAAAATAGAAAATAGAAAGGAATGGAATGGAATGGAATGGAATGGAATGGAATGGAATGGAATAGAATAGAATAGAATAGAATAGAATAGAATAGAATAGAATAGAATAGAATAGAATAGAATAGAATAGAGAACAAATTACAGAATAAAATAGATTACAGGAATAGAATAGGAGAGGGGAGGGGAGGGGAAGAGAAGAGGAAGAGAAGAGAATGCAGGATAGCATGGGACAGAATAGAATAGAATGGAATGGAATGGAATGGAATGGAATGGAATGGAATAGAATAAGGAATGGAATAGAAAATATGGAATGGAATGGAATTAGAATAGAATAGAATTAGAATAGAATAGAATAGAATAGAATAGAATAGAATAGAATAGAATAGAATAGAATAGAATAGAATAGAATAGAATAGAATAGAATAGAAAATATGGAATGGAATGGAATTAGAATAGAATAGAATAGAATAGAATAGAATAGAATAGAATAGAATAGAATAGAATAGAATAGAATAGAATAGAAAATATGGAATGGAATAGAATGGAATGGAATGGAATGGAATGGAATAGAATAGAATAGAATAGAATAGAATAGAATAGAATAGAATAGAATAGAATAGAATAGAATAGAATAGAATAGAACAGCTCTGGAAGGGACCTTGGAGGTCTTCTAGTCTATCTCACTGCATTTGGGTTAATTATGTCCCTTCCCCAGGCCAGACACAGCTTGGATAAGATGGTTCCTTAAGTCCTAGAGACTAATGAAGAGAAGGACTAGGGGGGATATGATAGCATCTTCAAATACTTGAGGGGCTGCCCCAAAGAAGACGGGGTCCACCTATTCTCCAAAGCACCTGAGGGCAGGGCAAGAAGCAACGGATGGAAACTAATGAAGGAGAGAAGCAACTTGGAACTAAGGAGAAATTTCCTGACTGTTAGAACAATTAACCAGTGGAACTGCTTGCCTCCAGAAGTTGTGGGTGCTCCATCACTGGGGTTTTTAAGGAAGAGATTAGACAGCCATTTATCCAGAATGTCATAGGGTCTCCTGCTTGAGTAGAGGGTTGGACAAGAAGACCCCCATAGTCCCTTCCAACTCTGGTATTCTGTTACAGCTCACTTTTTGTCAAAGAGGAATTATTTCAATTACCTACACATACCCATACGGCATGGGTATGCCGTATGCTTACACATACGGCAAGAGTACGGTGGATTGTGTAGATGACCATTGGGAAAGAGATGATGCGTAACCGGGGGGGGGGGGGAAGACCTTCAGAAAGGAACCCCCCCCCAATTTCTCAGACTGTAAAAGGGACAATGGGAGATTTGTACTTTCTGAATGGCAAGATTCTGTCAATGCAGCCTTACAAAAAAGTAGAATTAGCTTCGTGTAGTCCTGTTTCCTGACTGGTTTACCTGGAAGATTTGGCATCAATCTTGTAAGTCTAAAAATATACTGCTGTCACTTGTAACTGCTTGATCCATTAGGGTGGATCCCAGTCAGGTGCAAAAGACCAGAACCACAAGTGAAGTTCCAATTAAACTGATTTATTCCGTGCCTATGCACAAGAATCTAGGCTTAAGGTTAGCACTACTTTGGTGTTAGATAGGGGTCAATGGAATTCAAGGGGGATTTAGAATAGAATAGAATGAATGAGCTGGAAGGGACATTGGAGGTCTTCTAGTCCAGCCCCCTGCTCAAACAGGAGAACCTATACTATTTCCAGATAAGTGACCGTCCAGTCTCTCCTTAAAAACCTCCAGTGATGGAGCGCCCACAATTTCTGGAGGCAACTTCTGTTCCACTGGTTAATTGTCCTCACTGTAAGGAGGTTTCTCCTTAATTCCAGGTCGCTTCTCTCTTTGATTAGTTTTCCAACCACAGTTTGCAGCTACGTATTGATTCGAGGCTGATTCCTCTCTTGACTCTGACTCCAAGTTCGCCACTCCTTCTAAATTTTATCCTCTGACTATTAAGCAACTGAGGGCTCCTCCTTCCCTTCTCTGGTTGTTTCCTAAGCAGCATCTCTTCCTCTTCCCCCAAGGTCATCCACACAGTCTTTTACACAGAGGTGGTGCAGGCCAGGCCGGGCAAGGGTCCAAATCACCAGTGGCAGAGCTCACACTACACACTCTTCCCCTGAACGCCACACATTTAACTGAAACCCAGATCTCATGGCAAAATGTTCCTCCAGTCACTTACTCAGATTTGGCCAAGTACAGGTAATCCTCGACTTACAACAGTTCATTTAGTGACGGCAGCGAAAAAGGGACTTATGACCATTTTTCACACTTATGACCCTTGCAGCATCTGCTAGGGTCACGCGATAGAAGTTCGGATGTTCGGAAATGCAGCTGATTGTATTTATGACGGTTGCACTGTCCCCAGATTCAATTAACAGCCATGATACTAACTCAATAATGGCAGTGATTCACTTAACGTTACAAGAAAAGTTGTAAAATGGAGCAAAAGTCACTCAACAAACGTCTCACTTGGCAGCAGAAATTTTGGGCTCAATTGTGGTCGTAAGTTGAGGAGTACCTGCAGTTTGTGCAACGGCCCTGCAGAGGAGATTTGGTGCTATTGAGCATTGGTGGCGCGGTGGATAAAATGCAGTATTGCAAGCTAATTCTGCCGGCTGCCAGGAGTTCGATCCTGACCGGCTCAAGGTCGATTCAGCATTCCGTCCTTCCGAGGTGGGTAAAATGAGGACCCCAATTGTTGGGGGCAAGAGGGTGACTCTGTAAACCGCTCATAGAGGGCTGTAAAGGACTGTGAACGGTATCTGAGTGCTATGGCTATTTTCTCAACTCCGAGGTTTAGCCTAGCGATGGGGAACTTCTCCTGGTCTCTCCCAGGCATTGATCCATTCTGTTTCCGTCTCACTGTCTGAAACCAGCCAGGCCAGACAGAATAATCGGAAGCCGGCAGATGCCCTGAAGCTGGGTGTCTACGATTCCTGCCCACCGTCAGAGCAGTGGGAGAATTCATTTCCACAGCAGCTAATCGCTCTGGGGGTGGGGTGGGGTGGGGGAAAAGCTGCTTTTCTTGGCTAATAAGAACACAATTCACAGCTCACCTACCAAGCTACAATGGAATCTGGCTTAGCAGGTTCAGCGCCCATCGCTACACCCCCCAAATCACCGACAGGTAATAAGAACAGGAAAATCTGCTTTACTAAATCCACTCAATGACTGGAGCTCCGATGGGCATCTGAACAGCCCTGTGAAAGGATCAGCTGGTGCCACAAGCAATAAGCCCTCCCGACTACCTCTGGATTCTCTGTGCCCTGCAGAGACTCTGCCACCCGGCCACTGAACATTGGCCTATTGGCAAGTAGGTGGTGGAGAGGGGGGGATCCTGCCGGCCAGGAGAGGGGAGAGAAGGGATGAGATGAGAAGGGAATAGATGAAGAGGGGAAGGGAGGGGAGGGGAAGGAATGGGAGAGCGGAGGGATACAAAAAGAATAAAGGGGGGAGGGGAGGGATGAAGAGAATAGATGAAGAAGGGAAGGGATGAGAAGAGAATAGATGAAGAGGGGAAGGGAGGGGAAAGGAATAGATGAGGAGGAGAGGAGGGGGAGGGAAGGAAGGAAAGGGAGAGGGGAGGGATAAGAAAAGAATAGATGAAGAAGGGAAAGGATAAGAAGAGAATAGATGAAGAGGGGGAGGGAGGGGAAGGGATGAGAAGAGAATAGATGAAGAGGGGAAGGGAAGGGAATAGATGAGGAGGGGAGGGGGAGGGAAGGAAGGAAGGAAAGGGAGAGGGGAGGGATAAGAAAATAATAGATGAAGAAGGGAAAGGATAAGTAGAGAATAGATGAAGGGGGAGGGGAGGGGAAGGGAATAAATGAAGAGAATAGATGAAGAAGGGAAAGGATAAGAAGAGAATAGATGAAGAGGGGAAGGGAGGGGAAAGGAATAGATGAGGAGGAGGGGAGGGGGAGGGAAGGAAGGAAAGGGAGAGGGGAGGGATAAGAAAAGAATAGATGAAGAAGGGAAGGGAAAGGAAAGGGAATAGATGAAGAAGGGAAAGGATAAGAAGAGAATAGATGAGGAGGAGGAGGGGAGGGGGAGGGAAGGAAGGAAAGGGAGAGGGGAGGGATAAGAAAAGAATAGATGAAGAAGGGAAGGGAAAGGAAAGGGAATAGATGAAGAAGGGAAAGGATAAGAAGAGAATAGATGAGGAGGGGGAGGGGAGGGGGAGGGAAGGAAGGAAAGGGAGAGGGGAGGGATAAGAAAAGAATAGATGAAGAAGGGAAAGGATAAGAAGATAATAGATGAAGGGGGGAGGGGAGGGAAAGGGAATAGATGAAGAAGGGAAAGGATAAGAAGAGAATAGATGAAGAGGGGAAGGGAGGGGAAAGGAATAGATGAGGAGGAGGGGAGGGGGAGGGAAGGAAGGAAAGGGAGAGGGGAGGGATAAGAAAAGAATAGATGAAGAAGGGAAGGGAAAGGAAAGGGAATAGATGAAGAAGGGAAAGGATAAGAAGAGAATAGATGAAGAGGGGGAGGGAAGGGAATAGATGAGGAGGGGAGAGGGAGGGAAGGAAGGAAGGAAAGGGAGAGGGGAGGGATAAGAAAAGAATAGATGAAGAAGGGAAAGGATAAGAAGAGAATAGATGAAGAGGGGGAGGGAGGGGAAGGGATGAGAAGAGAATAGATGAAGAGGGGAAGGGGAATAGATGAGGAGGGGAGGGGGAGGGAAGGAAGGAAGGAAAGGGAGAGGGGAGGGATAAGAAAAGAATAGATGAAGAAGGGAAAGGATAAGAAGAGAATAGATGAAGGGGGGAGGGGAGGGGAAGGGAATAAATGAAGAGAATAGATGAAGAAGGGAATGGATGAGAAAAGAATAGATGAAGAGGGGAAGGGAGGGGTAGGGAATAGATGAAGGATAAGAAGAGAATAGATGAAGAGGGGAAGGGAGGGGAAAGGAATAGATGAGGAGGAGGGGAGGGGGAGGGAAGGAAGGAAAGGGAGAGGGGAGGGATAAGAAAAGAATAGATGAAGAAGGGAAGGGAAAGGAAAGGGAATAGATGAAGAAGGGAAAGGATAAGAAGAGAATAGATGAAGAGGGGGAGGGAAGGAATAGATGAGGAGGGGAGAGGGAGGGAAGGAAGGAAGGAAAGGGAGAGGGGAGGGATAAGAAAAGAATAGATGAAGAAGGGAAAGGATAAGAAGAGAATAGATGAAGAGAGGAAGGGGAATAGATGAGGAGGGGAGGGGGAGGGAAGGAAGGAAGGAAAGGGAGAGGGGAGGGATAAGAAAAGAATAGATGAAGAAGGGAAAGGATAAGAAGAGAATAGATGAAGAGGGGGAGGGAGGGGAAGGGATAAGAAGAGAATAGATGAAGAGAGGAAGGGGAATAGATGAGGAGGGGAGGGGGAGGGAAGGAAGGAAAGGGAGAGGGGAGGATAAGAAAAGAATAGATGAAGAAGGGAAAGGATAAGAAGAGAATAGATGAAGAGGGGGAGGGAGGGGAAGGGATGAGAAGAGAATAGATGAAGAGAGGAAGGGGAATAGATGAGGAGGGGAGGGGGAGGGGAGGAAGGAAGGAAAGGGAGAGGGGAGGGATAAGAAAAGAATAGATGAAGAAGGGAAAGGATAAGAAGAGAATAGATGAAGAGGGGGAGGGAGGGGAAGGGATGAGAAGAGAATAGATGAAGAGAGGAAGGGGAATAGATGAGGAGGGGAGGGGGAGAGAAGGAAGGAAGGAAAGGGAGAGGGGAGGGATAAGAAAAGAATAGATGAAGAAGGGAAAGGATAAGAAGAGAATAGATGAAGAGGGGGAGGGAGGGGAAGGGATGAGAGAGAATAGATGAAGAGAGGAAGGGGAATAGATGAGGAGGGGAGGGGGAGGGAAGGAAGGAAAGGGAGAGGGGAGGGATAAGAAAAGAATAGATGAAGAAGGGAAAGGATAAGAAGAGAATAGATGAAGAGGGGGAGGGAGGGGAAGGGATGAGAAGAGAATAGATGAAGAGAGGAAGGGGAATAGATGAGGAGGGGAGGGGGAGGGAAGGAAGGAAGGAAAGGGAGAGGGGAGGGATAAGAAAGAATAGATGAAGAAGGGAAAGGATAAGAAGAGAATAGATGAAGAGAGGAAGGGGAATAGATGAGGAGGGGAGGGGGAGGGAAGGAAGGAAGGAAAGGGAGAGGGGAGGGATAAGAAAAGAATAGATGAAGAAGGGAAAGGATAAGAAGAGAATAGATGTAGAGAGGAAGGGGAATAGATGAGGAGGGGAGGGGGAGGGAAGGAAGGAAGGAAAGGGAGAGGGGAGGATAAGAAAAGAATAGATGAAGAAGGGAAAGGATAAGAAGAGAATAGATGAAGGGGGAGGGGAGGGGAAGGGAATAAATGAAGAGAATAGATGAAGAAGGGAATGGATGAGAAAAGAATAGATGAAGAGGGGAAGGGAGGGGTAGGGAATAGATGAAGGATAAGAAGAGAATAGATGAAGAGGGGAAGGGAGGGGAAAGGAATAGATGAGGAGGAGGGGAGGGGGAGGGAAGGAAGGAAAGGGAGAGGGGAGGGATAAGAAAAGAAAAGATGAAGAAGGAAGGGAAAGGAAAGGGAATAGATGAAGAAGGGAAAGGATAAGAAGAGAATAGATGAAGAGGGGGAGGGAAGGGAATAGATGAGGAGGGGAGAGGGAGGGAAGGAAGGAAGGAAAGGGAGAGGGGAGGGATAAGAAAAGAATAGATGAAGAAGGGAAAGGATAAGAAGAGAATAGATGAGAGAGGAAGGGGAATAGATGAGGAGGGGAGGGGGAGGGAAGGAAGGAAGGAAAGGGAGAGGGGAGGGATAAGAAAAGAATAGATGAAGAAGGGAAAGGATAAGAAGAGAATAGATGAAGGGGGAGGGGAGGGGAAGGGAATAAATGAAGAGAATAGATGAAGAAGGGAATGGATGAGAAAAGAATAGATGAAGAGGGGAAGGGAGGGGTAGGGAATAGATGAAGGATAAGAAGAGAATAGATGAAGAGGGGGAGGGAGGGGAAGGGATGAGAAGAGAATAGATGAAGAGAGGAAGGGGAATAGATGAGGAGGGGAGGGGGAGGGAAGGAAGGAAGGAAAGGGAGAGGGGAGGGATAAGAAAAGAATAGATGAAGAAGGGAAAGGATAAGAAGAGAATAGATGAAGAGAGGAAGGGGAATAGATGAGGAGGGGACGGGGAGGGAAGGAAGGAAGGAAAGGGAGAGGGGGAGGGATAAGAAAAGAATAGATGAAGAAGGGAAAGGATAAGAAGAGAATAGATGAAGAGAGGAAGGGGAATAGATGAGGAGGGGAGGGGAGGAAGGAAGGAAGGAAAGGGAGAGGGGAGGGATAAGAAAAGAATAGATGAAGAAGGGAAAGGATAAGAAGAGAATAGATGAAGGGGGAGGGAGGGGAAGGGAATAAATGAAGAGAATAGATGAAGAAGGGAATGGATGAGAAAAGAATAGATGAAGAGGGGAAGGGAGGGGTAGGGAATAGATGAAGGATAAGAAGAGAATAGATGAAGAGGGGAGGGAGGGGAAGGGATGAGAAGAGAATAGATGAAGAGAGGAAGGGGAATAGATGAGGAGGGGAGGGGGAGGGAAGGAAGGAAGGAAAGGGAGAGGGGAGGGATAAGAAAAGAATAGATGAAGAAGGAAAGGATAAGAAGAGAATAGATGAAGGGGGAGGGGAGGGGAAGGGAATAAATGAAGAGAATAGATGAAGAAGGGAATGGATGAGAAAAGAATAGATGAAGAGGGGAAGGGAGGGGTAGGGAATAGATGAAGGATAAGAGAGAATAGATGAAGAGGGGAAGGGAGAGGGGAAAGGAATAGATGAGGAGGAGGGAGGGGGAGGAAGGAAGGAAAGGGAGAGGGGAGGGATAAGAAAAGAAAGATGAAGAAGGGAAGGGAAAGGAAAGGAATAGATGAAGAAGGGAAAGGATAAGAAGAGAATAGATGAAGAGGGGAGGGAGGAATAGATGAGGAGGGGAGAGGGAGGGAAGGAAGGAAGGAAAGGGAGAGGGGAGGGATAAGAAAAGAATAGATGAAGAAGGGAAAGGATAAGAAGAGAATAGATGACGAGAGGAAGGGGAATAGATGAGGAGGGGAGGGGGAGGGAAGGAAGGAAGGAAAGGGAGAGGGAGGGATAAGAAAAGAATAGATGAAGAAGGGAAAGGATAAGAAGAGAATAGATGAAGGGGGGAGGGGAGGGGAAGGGAATAAATGAAGAGAATAGATGAAGAAGGGAATGGATGAGAAAAGAATAGATGAAGAGGGGAAGGGAGGGGTAGGAATAGATGAAGGATAAGAAGAGAATAGATGAAGAGGGGGAGGGAGGGGAAGGGATGAGAAGAGAATAGATGAAGAGAGGAAGGGGAATAGATGAGGAGGGGAGGGGGAGGGAAGGAAGGAAGGAAAGGGAAGAGGGGAGGGATAAGAAAAGAATAGATGAAGAAGGGAAAGGATAAGAAGAGAATAGATGAAGGGGGAGGGGAGGGGAAGGGAATAAATGAAGAGAATAGATGAAGAAGGAATGGATGAGAAAAGAATAGATGAAGAGGGGAAGGGAGGGGTAGGGAATAGATGAAGGATAAGAAGAGAATAGATGAAGAGGGGAGGGAAGGAAGGGAAGAGAAGAGAATAGATGAGAGAGGAGGGGAATAGATGAGGAGGGGAGGGGGAGGGAGGAAGGAAGGAAAGGAGAGGGGAGGGATAAGAAAGAATAGATGAAGAAGGGAAAGGATAAGAAGAGAATAGATGAAGAGAGGAAGGGAATAGATGAGGAGGGGAGAGGGAGGGAAGGAAGGAAGGAAAGGGAGAGGGGAGGGATAAGAAAAGAATAGATGAAGAAGGGAAAGGATAAGAAGAGAATAGATGAAGAGAGGAAGGGGAATAGATGAGGAGGGGAGGGGGAGGGAAGGAAGGAAGGAAAGGGAGAGGGGAGGGATAAGAAAAGAATAGATGAAGAAGGGAAAGGATAAGAAGAGAATAGATGAAGGGGGAGGGGAGGGAAGGGAATAAATGAAGAGAATAGATGAAGAAGGGAATGGATGAGAAAAGAATAGATGAAGAGGGGAAGGGAGGGGTAGGGAATAGATGAAGGATAAGAAGAGAATAGATGAAGAGGGGGAGGGAGGGGAAGGGATGAGAAGAGAATAGATGAAGAGAGGAAGGGGAATAGATGAGGAGGGGAGGGGGAGGGAAGGAAGGAAGGAAAGGGAGAGGGGAGGGATAAGAAAGAATAGATGAAGAAGGGAAAGGATAAGAAGAGAATAGATGAAGGGGGAGGGGAGGGGAAGGGAATAAATGAGAGAATAGATGAAGAAGGGAATGGATGAGAAAAGAATAGATGAAGAGGGGAAGGGAGGGGGTAGGGAATAGATGAAGGATAAGAAGAGAATAGATGAAGAGGGGAAGGGAGGGGAAAGGAATAGATGAGGAGGAGGGAGGGGGAGGGAAGGAAGGAAGGGAGGGGGAGGATAAGAAAAGAATAGATGAAGAAGGGAAGGGAAAGGAAAGGGAATAGATGAAGAAGGGAAAGGATAAGAAGAGAATAGATGAAGAGGGGGAGGGAAGGGAATAGATGAGGAGGGGAGAGGGAGGAAGGAAGGAAGGAAAGGGAGAGGGGAGGGATAAGAAAAGAATAGATGAAGAAGGAAAGGATAAGAAGAGAATAGATGAAGAGAGGAAGGGGAATAGATGAGGAGGGGAGGGGGAGGGAAGGAAGGAAGGAAAGGGAGAGGGGAGGGATAAGAAAAGAATAGATGAAGAAGGGAAAGGATAAGAAGAGAATAGATGAAGAGAGGAAGGGGAATAGATGAGGAGGGGAGGGGGAGGGAAGGAAGGAAGGAAAGGGAGAGGGGAGGGATAAGAAAAGAATAGATGAAGAAGGGAAAGGATAAGAAGAGAATAGATGAAGAGAGGAAGGGGAATAGATGAGGAGGGGAGGGGGAGGGGAAGGAAGGAAGGAAAGGGAGAGGGGAGGGATAAGAAAGAATAGATGAAGAAGGGAAAGGATAAGAAGAGAATAGATGAAGGGGGGAGGGGAGGGGAAGGGAATAAATGAAGAGAATAGATGAAGAAGGGAAAGGATGAGAAAGAATAGATGAAGAGGGGAAGGGAGGGGTAGGGAATAGATGAAGGATAAGAAGAGAATAGATGAAGAGGGGGAGGGAGGGGAAGGGATGAGAAGAGAATAGATGAAGAGAGGAATGGGAATTGATGAGGAGGGGAGGGGAGGGAAGGAAGGAAGGAAAGGGAGAGGGGAGGATAAGAAAAGAATAGATGAAGAAGGGAAAGGATAAGAAGAGAATAGATGAAGGGGGGGAGGGGAGGGGAAGGGAATAAATGAAGAGAATAGATGAAGAAGGGAATGGATGAGAAAAGAATAGATGAAGAGGGGAAGGGAGGGGTAGGGAATAGATGAAGGATAAGAAGAGAATAGATGAAGAGGGGGAGGGAGGGAAGGGATGAGAAGAGAATAGATGAAGAGAGGAAAGGGGAATTGATGAGGAGGGGGAGGGGGAGGGAAGGAAGGAAGGAAAGGGAGAGGGGAGGGATAAGAAAGAATAGATGAAGAAGGGAAAGGATAAGAAGAGAATAGATGAAGGGGGAGGGGGAGGGGAAGGGAATAAATGAAGAGAATAGATGAAGAAGGGAATGGATGAGAAAAGAAGAGGGGAAGGAGGGAAAGGAATAGATGAGGAGGAGGGGAGGGGAGGGAAGGAAGGAAAGGGAGAGGGAGGGATAAGAAAAGAATAGATGAAGAAGGAAGGGGAAAGGAAAGGGAATAGATGAAGAAGGAAGGATGAGAAGAGAATAGATGAAGAGGGGAAGGGAAGGGAATAGATGAGGAGGGGAGGGGGAGGGAAGGAAGGAAGGAAAGGAGAGGGGAGGGATAAGAAAAGAATAGATGAAGAAGGGAAAGGATAAGAAGAGAATAGATGAAGGGGGAGGGGAGGGGAAAGGAATAGATGAGGAGGAGGGGAGGGGCGAGGAAGGAAGGAAAGGGAGAGGGGAGGGATAAGAAAAGAAATAGATGAAGAAGGGAAGGGAAAAGGAAAGGGAATAGATGAAGAAGGGAAAGGATAAGAAGAGAATAGATGAAGGGGGGAGGGGAGGGGAAGGGAATAGATGAAGAGAATAGATGAGAAGGGAATGGATGAAGAAAAGAATAGATGAAGAGGGGAAGGGAGGGGTAGGGAATAGATGAAGGATAAGAAGAGATAGATGAAGAGGGGAAGGGAGGGGAAAGGAATAGATGAGGAGGAGGGGAGGGGAGGGAAGGAAGGAAAGGAGAGGGGAGGGATAAGAAAAGAATAGATGAAGAAGGGAAGGGAAAGGAAAGGGAATAGATGAAGAAGGGAAAGGATAAGAAGAGAATAGATGAAGAGGGGGAGGGAAGGGAATAGATGAGGAGGGGAGAGGGAGGGAAGGAAGGAAGGAAAGGGAGAGGGGAGGGATAAGAAAAGAATAGATGAAGAAGGGAAAGGATAAGAAGAGAATAGATGAAGAGAGGAAGGGGAATAGATGAGGAGGGGAGGGGGAGGGAAGGAAGGAAGGAAAGGGAGAGGGGAGGGATAAGAAAAGAATAGATGAAGAAGGGAAAGGATAAGAAGAGAATAGATGAAGGGGGAGGGAGGGGAAGGGAATAAATGAAGAGAATAGATGAAGAAGGGAATGGATGAGAAAAGAATAGATGAAGAGGGGAAGGGAGGGGTAGGGAATAGATGAAGGATAAGAAGAGAATAGATGAAGAGGGGAGGGAGGAGAAGGGATGAGAAGAGAATAGATGAAGAGAGGAAGGGAATAGATGAGGAGGGGAGGGGGAGGGAAGGAAGGAAGGAAAGGGAGAGGGGAGGGATAAGAAACGAATAGATGAAGAAGGGAAAGGATAAGAAGAGAATAGATGAAGGGGGAGGGGAGGGGAAGGGAATAAATGAAGAGAATAGATGAAGAAGGGAATGGATGAGAAAAGAATAGATGAAGAGGGGAAGGGAGGGGTAGGGAATAGATGAAGGATAAGAAGAGAATAGATGAAGAGGGGGAGGGAGGGGAAGGGATGAGAAGAGAATAGATGAAGAGAGGAAGGGGAATAGATGAGGAGGGGAGGGGGAGGGAAGGAAGGAAGGAAAGGGAGAGGGGAGGGATAAGAAAAGAATAGATGAAGAAGGGAAAGGATTAAGAAGAGAATAGATGAAGGGGGGAGGGGAGGGGAAGGGAATAAATGAAGAGAATAGATGAAGAAGGGAATGGATGAGAAAAGAATAGATGAAGAGGGGAAGGGAGGGGTAGGGAATAGATGAAGGATAAGAAGAGAATAGATGAAGAGGGGGAGGGAGGGGAAGGGTGATGAGAGAGAATTGAGTGATGTATGGGAAGGGAAGGAAAGGGAATTGATGAAGAAGGGAAGGGAGGAGAAGTGTTAGTGATAGTGGGGAAGGGTATGGATTAGATGAGGAGGGGTGGGGGAGGGTAGGTTGTAGATAAGGGTCGTGGGGTGGGTGAAGATAGAATTGATGAAGGGATGGGAGTGGAGTAGATGTGAGTGATGTAGGGGAGGGGAGGGATGGGATAATGAATGAAGATTAGATGGTATGATGGGATTGGATGTGATAAGAAGTGGGGATGGGTGGGGAAAGGAGGTATGAGGTGTGAGGGGTGGGGAGGGGATGGATGGTAGGGATTGGGAGAGGGGAGGGATAATGTATATGAAGAAGGGTTGGGTATGGATTGGGAAGTGTTGTAGTAGGGATGGGTGGTGATGTGTAGTAGTGGTTGTGGGGTAGGGTTGGGATGAGGTGGTGGTGGGGGTGGGTAGTTGGATGGATGGAGTTCTGGGTGTGGGGGTGAGATTGATTGTGATGTTGGTTGGGTTTGGTGTTGTGTGTGTTGTGAGTGTGGGGGATGGGGGAGGGTTAGGTTGAGTGTTGTGGGTGGAGGGGTTGGTGGTGGGTTGTGTTGGTTGGGGGTGTGGGGAGGGTGTGTTTTTTGAGTGGTGTTGGGTTGGGTTGGTTTGGTTGTGGGTGTGGGTTGGTGTTGTTGTGTTGTGAGGTCGAGGGGGGGTGGGTTGGGTTGGGGGAGGGGTGTGGAGATGGGTTGGTAGGTAGGTATGGGATGTGGGGTGGGTGTTGTTTTGTTGAGTGGATGTAGGGTTCTGGTGTTGTAGTGTTGTGTGGTTGGGGGAGGTGGCGATGAACGGGTTACTGGGTTGTTTGGT
>JALIGW010000353.1:0-60518 GCA_023053685.1 Diadophis punctatus similis | reverse complement strand
AAACGAGAATTCGGCTTTCCAGCCTGTGGGGAACAGGAATATGTGTTTCTTTTTCATTTCTGAGGTGTTTGTCAAAAGTGATGTTTTTTGGGCTGAATTGAGAACTAAGGCGAATTCCGTGTTAGACATTGGGCTTTCTCTTCAGGGAAAGCTCGGAATCAAAAATCAAGCGAGAATTCGGCTTTCCAGCCCGTGGGGAACAGGAATATGTGTTTCTTTTTCATTTCTGAGGTGTTTGTCAAAAGTGATGTTTTTGGGCTGAATTGAGAACTAAGGCGAATTCCGTGTTAGACATTGGGATTTCTCTTTCGGGAAAGCTCGGAATCAAAAATCAAATGAGAATTCGGCTTTCCAGCCTGTGGGGAACAGGAATATGTGTTTCTTTTTCATTTCTGAGGTGTTTGTCAAAAGTGATGTATTTGGACTGAATTGAATCCTAAGGTGAATGCTGTGTTAGACTTTCGGCTAGCTCTTCAGGGTAGGCTCGGAATCGAAAATCAAGCGAGAATTTGGCTTTCCAGCCCGTGGGGAACAGGAATATGTGTTTCTTTTTCATTTCTGAGGTGTTTGTCAAAAGTGATGTTTTTGGGCTGAATTGAGAACTAAGGCGAATTCCGTGTTAGACCTTGGGCTAGCTCTTCAGGGAAAGGTCGGAATCAAAAATCAAGCGAGAATTCGGCTTTCCAGCCCGTGGGGAACAGGAATATGTGTTTCTTTTTCATTTCTGAGGTGTTTGTCAAAAGTCATGTTTTTTGGCTGTATTGAGTCCTAAGGCGAATGCTGTGTTAGACTTTGGGCTAGCTCTTCAGGGAAAGGTCGGAATCAAAAATCAAGCGAGAATTCGGCTTTCCAGCCTGTGGGGAACAGGAATATGTGTTTCTTTTTCATTTCTGAGGTGTTTGTCAAAAGTGATGTTTTTGGGCTGAATTGAATCCTAAGGCGAATGCTGTGTTAGACCTTGGGCTAGCTCTTCAGGGAAAGGTCGGAATCAAAAATCAAGCGAGAATTCGGCTTTCCAGCCCGTGGGGAACAGGAATATGTGTTTCTTTTTCATTTCTGAGGTGTTTGTCAAAAGTGATGTATTTGGACTGAATTGAATCCTAAGGTGAATGCTGTGTTAGACTTTCGGCTAGCTCTTCAGGGTAGGCTCGAATCGAAAATCAAGCGAGAATTTGGCTTTCCAGCCCGTGGGGAACAGGAATATGTGTTTCTTTTTCATTTCTGAGGTGTTTGTCAAAGTGATGTTTTTGGGCTGAATTGAGAACTAAGGCGAATTCCGTGTTAGACCTTGGGCTAGCTCTTCAGGGAAAGGTCGGAATCAAAAATCAAGCGAGAATTCGGCTTTCCAGCCCGTGGGGAACAGGAATATGTGTTTCTTTTTCATTTCTGAGGTGTTTGTCAAAAGTCATGTTTTTTGGCTGTATTGAGTCCTAAGGCGAATGCTGTGTTAGACTTTGGGCTAGCTCTTCAGGGAAAGGTCGGAATCAAAAATCAAGCGAGAATTCGGCTTTCCAGCCTGTGGGGAACAGGAATATGTGTTTCTTTTTCATTTCTGAGGTGTTTGTCAAAAGTGATGTTTTTTGGGCTGAATTGAATCCTAAGGCGAATGCTGTGTTAGACCTTGGGCTAGCTCTTCAGGGAAAGGTCGGAATCAAAAATCAAGCGAGAATTCGGCTTTCCAGCCCGTGGGGAACAGGAATATGTGTTTCTTTTTCATTTCTGAGGTGTTTGTCAAAAGTGATGTTTTTGGGCTGAATTGAGAACTAAGGTGAATTCCGTGTTAGACATTGGGATTTCTCTTTCGGGAAAGCTCGGAATCAAAAATCAAACGAGAATTCGGCTTTCCAGCCTGTGGGGAACAGGAATATGTGTTTCTTTTTCATTTCTGAGGTGTTTGTCAAAAGTGATGTTTTTGGACTGAATTGAATCCTAAGGTGAATGCTGTGTTAGACTTTGGGCTAGCTCTTCAGGGTAGGCTCGGAATCGAAAATAAAGCGAGAATTCAGCTTTCCAGCCTGTGGGGAACAGGAATATGTGTTTCATTTTCATTTCTGAGGTGTTTGTCAAAAGTGATGTTTTTGGGCTGAATTGAGAAATAAGGCGAATGCTGTGTTAGACCTTGGGCTAGCTCTTCAGGGTAGGCTCGGAATCAAAATTCAAGCGAGAATTCGGCTTTCCAGCCCGTGGGGAACAGGAATATGTGTTTCTTTTTCATTTCTGAGGTGTTTGTCAAAAGTGATATTTTGGGCTGAATTGAATCCTAAGGCGAATGCTGTGTTAGACTTTCGGCTAGCTCTTCAGGGTAGGCTCGGAATCGAAAATCAAGCGAGAATTTGGCTTTCCAGCACGTGGGGAACAGGAATATGTCTTTCTTTTTCATTTCTGAGGTGTTTGTCAAAAGTGATGTTTTTGGGCTGAATTGAATCCTAAGGCGAATGCTGTGTTAGACCTTGGGCTAGCTCTTCAGGGAAAGGTCGGAATCAAAAATCAAGCGAGAATTCGGCTTTCCAGCCCGTGGGGAACAGGAATATGTGTTTCTTTTTCATTTCTGAGGTGTTTGTCAAAAGTGATGTTTTTGGGCTGAATTGAGAACTAAGGCGAATTCCGTGTTAGACATTGGGATTTCTCTTTCGGGAAAGCTCGGAATCAAAAATCAAACGAGAATTCGGCTTTCCAGCCTGTGGGGAACAGGAATATGTGTTTCTTTTTCATTTCTGAGGTGTTTGTCAAAAGTGATGTTTTTGGACTGAATTGAATCCTAAGGTGAATGCTGTGTTAGACTTTGGGCTAGCTCTTCAGGGTAGGCTCGGAATCGAAAATCAAGCGAGAATTTGGCTTTCCAGCCCGTGGGGAACAGGAATATGTGTTTCTTTTTCATTTCTGAGGTGTTTGTCAAAAGTGATGTTTTTGGGCTGAATTGAATCCTAAGGCGAATGCTGTGTTAGACCTTGGGCTAGCTCTTCAGGGAAAGGTCGGAATCAAAAATCAAGCGAGAATTCGGCTTTCCAGCCCGTGGGGAACAGGAATATGTGTTTCTTTTTCATTTCTGAGGTGTTTGTCAAAAGTCATGTTTTTTGGCTGTATTGAGTCCTAAGGCGAATGCTGTGTTAGACTTTGGGCTAGCTCTTCAAGGAAAGGTCGGAATCAAAAATCAAGCGATAATTCGGCTTTCCAGCCTGTGGGGAACAGGAATATGTGTTTCTTTTTCATTTCTGAGGTGTTTGTCAAAAGTGATGTTTTTGGGCTGAATTGAATCCTAAGGCGAATGCTGTGTTAGACCTTGGGCTAGCTCTTCAGGGAAAGGTCGGAATCAAAAAATCAAGCGAGAATTCGGCTTTCCAGCCCTTGGGGAACAGGAATATGTGTTTCTTTTTCATTTCTGAGGTGTTTGTCAAAAGTGATGTTTTTGGGCTGAATTGAGAACTAAGGCGAATTCCGTGTTAGACATTGGGATTTCTCTTTCGTGAAAGATCGGAATCAAAAATCAAACGAGAATTCGGCTTTCCAGCCTGTGGGGAACAGGAATATGTGTTTCTTTTTCATTTCTGAGGTGTTTGTCAAAAGTGATGTTTTTGGGCTGAATTGAGAACTAAGGCGAATTCCGTGTTAGACATTGGGCTTTCTCTTCAGGGAAAGCTCGGAATCAAAAATCAAGCGAGAATTCGGCTTTCCAGCCTGTGGGGAACAGGAATATGTGTTTCATTTTCATTTCTGAGGTGTTTGTCAAAAGTCATGTTTTTTGGCTGTATTGAGTCCTAAGGCGAATGCTGTGTTAGACTTTGGGCTAGCTCTTCAGGGTAGGCTCGGAATCGAAAATCAAGCGAGAATTCGGCTTTCCAGCCCGTGGGGAACAGGAATATGTGTTTCTTTTTCATTTCTGAGGTGTTTGTCAAAAGTGATGTTTTTGGGCTGAATTGAGAAATAAGGCGAATGCTGTGTTAGACCTTGGGCTAGCTCTTCAGGGTTGGCTCGGAATCAAAATTCAAGCGAGAATTCGGCTTTCCAGCCCGTGGGGAACAGGAATATGTGTTTCTTTTTCATTTCTGAGGTGTTTGTCAAAAGTCATGTTTTTTGGCTGTATTGAGTCCTAAGGCGAATGCTGTGTTAGACTTTGGGCTAGCTCTTCAGGGTAGGCTCGGAATCGAAAATCAAGCGAGAATTCGGCTTTCCAGCCCGTGGGGAACAGGAATATGTGTTTCTTTTTCATTTCTGAGGTGTTTGTCAAAAGTGATGTTTTTGGGCTGAATTGAGAACTAAGGCGAATTCCGTGTTAGACATTGGAATTTCTCTTTCGGGAAAGCTCGGAATCAAAAATCAAACGAGAATTCGGCTTTCCAGCCTGTGGGGAACAGGAATATGTGTTTCTTTTTCATTTCTGAGGTGTTTGTCAAAAGTGATGTTTTTGGACTGAATTGAATCCTAAGGTGAATGCTGTGTTAGACTTTCGGCTAGCTCTTCAGGGTAGGCTCGGAATCGAAAATCAAGAGAGAATTTGGCTTTCCAGCCCGTGGGGAACAGGAATATGTGTTTCTTTTTCATTTCTGAGGTGTTTGTCAAAAGTGATGTTTTTGGGCTGAATTGAATCCTAAGGCGAATGCTGTGTTAGACCTTGGGCTAGCTCTTCAGGGAAAGGTCGGAATCAAAAATCAAGCGAGAATTCGGCTTTCCAGCCCGTGGGGAACAGGAATATGTGTTTCTTTTTCATTTCTGAGGTGTTTGTCAAAAGTCATGTTTTTTGGCTGTATTGAGTCCTAAGGCGAATGCTGTGTTAGACTTTGGGCTAGCTCTTCAGGGAAAGGTCGGAATCAAAAATCAAGCGAGAATTCGGCTTTCCAGCCTGTGGGGAACAGGAATATGTGTTTCTTTTTCATTTCTGAGGTGTTTGTCAAAAGTGATGTTTTTGGGCTGAATTGAATCCTAAGGCGAATGCTGTGTTAGACCTTGGGCTAGCTCTTCAGGGAAAGGTCGGAATCAAAAATCAAGCGAGAATTCGGCTTTCCAGCCCGTGGGGAACAGGAATATGTGTTTCTTTTTCATTTCTGAGGTGTTTGTCAAAAGTGATGTTTTTGGGCTGAATTGAGAACTAAGGCGAATTCCGTGTTAGACATTGGGATTTCTCTTTCGGGAAAGCTCGGAATCAAAAATCAAATGAGAATTCGGCTTTCCAGCCTGTGGGGAACAGGAATATGTGTTTCTTTTTCATTTCTGAGGTGTTTGTCAAAAGTGATGTTTTTGGACTGAATTGAATCCTAAGGTGAATGCTGTGTTAGACTTTCGGCTAGCTCTTCAGGGTAGGCTCGGAAATCGAAAATCAAGCGAGAATTTGGCTTTCCAGCCCGTGGGGAACAGGAATATGTGTTTCTTTTTCATTTCTGAGGTGTTTGTCAAAAGTGATGTTTTTGGGCTGAATTGAGAACTAAGGCGAATTCCGTGTTAGACCTTGGGCTAGCTCTTCAGGGAAAGGTCGGAATCAAAAATCAAGCGAGAATTCGGCTTTCCAGCCCGTGGGGAACAGGAATATGTGTTTCTTTTTCATTTCTGAGGTGTTTGTCAAAAGTCATGTTTTTTGGCTGTATTGAGTCCTAAGGCGAATGCTGTGTTAGACTTTGGGCTAGCTCTTCAGGGAAAGGTCGGAATCAAAAATCAAGCGAGAATTCGGCTTTCCAGCCTGTGGGGAACAGGAATATGTGTTTCTTTTTCATTTTCTGAGGTGTTTGTCAAAAGTGATGTTTTTGGGCTGAATTGAATCCTAAGGCGAATGCTGTGTTAGACCTTGGGCTAGCTCTTCAGGGAAAGGTCGGAATCAAAAATCAAGCGAGAATTCGGCTTTCCAGCCCGTGGGGAACAGGAATATGTGTTTCTTTTTCATTTCTGAGGTGTTTGTCAAAAGTGATGTTTTTGGGCTGAATTGAGAACTAAGGTGAATTCCGTGTTAGACATTGGGATTTCTCTTTCGGGAAAGCTCGGAATCAAAAATCAAACGAGAATTCGGCTTTCCAGCCTGTGGGGAACAGGAATATGTGTTTCTTTTTCATTTCTGAGGTGTTTGTCAAAAGTGATGTTTTTGGACTGAATTGAATCCTAAGGTGAATGCTGTGTTAGACTTTCGGCTAGCTCTTCAGGGTAGGCTCGGAATCGAAAATCAAGCGAGAATTTGGCTTTCCAGCCCGTGGGGAACAGGAAGATGTGTTTCTTTTTCATTTCTGAGGTGTTTGTCAAAAGTGATGTTTTTGGCTGAATTGAGAACTAAGGCGAATTCCGTGTTAGACCTTGGGCTAGCTCTTCAGGGAAAGGTCGGAATCAAAAATCAAGCGAGAATTCGGCTTTCCAGCCCGTGGGGAACAGGAATATGTGTTTCTTTTTCATTTCTGAGGTGTTTGTCAAAAGTCATGTTTTTTGGCTGTATTGAGTCCTAAGGCGAATGCTGTGTTAGACTTTGGGCTAGCTCTTCAGGGAAAGGTCGGAATCAAAAATCAAGCGAGAATTCGGCTTTCCAGCCTGTGGGGAACAGGAATATGTGTTTCTTTTTCATTTCTGAGGTGTTTGTCAAAAGTGATGTTTTTGGGCTGAATTGAATCCTAAGGCGAATGCTGTGTTAGACTTTGGGCTAGCTCTTCAAGGGAAAGGTCGGAATCAAAAATCAAGCGAGAATTCGGCTTTCCAGCCTGTGGGGAACAGGAATATGTGTTTCTTTTCATTTCTGAGGTGTTTGTCAAAAGTGATGTTTTTGGGCTGAATTGAATCCTAAGGCGAATGCTGTGTTAGACCTTGGGCTAGCTCTTCAGGGAAAGGTCGGAATCAAAAATCAAGCGAGAATTCGGCTTTCCAGCCCGTGGGGAACAGGAATATGTGTTTCTTTTTCATTTCTGAGGTGTTTGTCAAAAGTGATGTTTTTGGGCTGAATTGAGAACTAAGGTGAATTCCGTGTTAGACATTGGGATTTCTCTTTCGGGAAAGCTCGGAATCAAAAATCAAACGAGAATTCGGCTTTCCAGCCTGTGGGGAACAGGAATATGTGTTTCTTTTCCATTTCTGAGGTGTTTGTCAAAAGTGATGTTTTTGGACTGAATTGAATCCTAAGGTGAATGCTGTGTTAGACTTTCGGCTAGCTCTTCAGGGTAGGCTCGGAATCGAAAATCAAGCGAGAATTTGGCTTTCCAGCCCGTGGGGAACAGGAAGATGTGTTTCTTTTTCATTTCTGAGGTGTTTGTCAAAAGTGATGTTTTTGGGCTGAATTGAGAACTAAGGCGAATTCCGTGTTAGACCTTGGGCTAGCTCTTCAGGGAAAGGTCGGAATCAAAAATCAAGCGAGAATTCGGCTTTCCAGCCCGTGGGGAACAGGAATATGTGTTTCTTTTTCATTTCTGAGGTGTTTGTCAAAAGTCATGTTTTTTGGCTGTATTGAGTCCTAAGGCGAATGCTGTGTTAGACTTTGGGCTAGCTCTTCAGGGAAAGGTCGGAATCAAAAATCAAGCGAGAATTCGGCTTTCCAGCCTGTGGGGAACAGGAATATGTGTTTCTTTTTCATTTCTGAGGTGTTTGTCAAAAGTGATGTTTTTGGGCTGAATTGAATCCTAAGGCGAATGCTGTGTTAGACCTTGGGCTAGCTCTTCAGGGAAGGTCGGAATCAAAAATCAAGCGAGAATTCGGCTTTCCAGCCCGTGGGGAACAGGAATATGTGTTTCTTTTTCATTTCTGAGGTGTTTGTCAAAAGTGATGTTTTTGGGCTGAATTGAGAACTAAGGCGAATTCCGTGTTAGACATTGGGATTTCTCTTTCGGGAAAGCTCGGAATCAAAAATCAAACGAGAATTCGGCTTTCCAGCCTGTGGGGAACAGGAATATGTGTTTCTTTTTCATTTCTGAGGTGTTTGTCAAAAGTGATGTTTTTGGACTGAATTGAATCCTAAGGTGAATGCTGTGTTAGACTTTGGGCTAGCTCTTCAGGGTAGGCTCGGAATCGAAAATCAAGTGAGAATTTGGCTTTCCAGCCCGTGGGGAACAGGAATATGTGTTTCTTTTTCATTTGTGAGGTGTTTGTCAAAAGTGATGTTTTTGGGCTGAATTGAGAACTAAGGCGAATTCCGTGTTAGACATTGGGCTTTCTCTTCAGGGAAAGCTCGGAATCAAAAATCAAGCGAGAATTCGGCTTTCCAGCCCGTGGGGAACAGGAATATGTGTTTCTTTTTCATTTCTGAGGTGTTTGTCAAAAGTGATGTTTTTGGGCTGAATTGAGAACTAAGGCGAATTCCGTGTTAGACATTGGGATTTCTCTTTCGGGAAAGCTCGGAATCAAAAATCAAACGAGAATTCGGCTTTCCAGCCTGTGGGGAACAGGAATATGTGTTTCTTTTTCATTTCTGAGGTGTTTGTCAAAAGTGATGTTTTTGGGCTGAATTGAGAACTAAGGCGAATTCCGTGTTAGACATTGGGCTTTCTCTTCAGGGAAAGCTCGGAATCAAAAATCAAGCGAGAATTCGGCTTTCCAGCCTGTGGGGAACAGGAATATGTGTTTCATTTTCATTTCTGAGGTGTTTGTCAAAAGTCATGTTTTTTGGCTGTATTGAGTCCTAAGGCGAATGCTGTGTTAGACTTTGGGCTAGTTCTTCAGGGTAGGCTCGGAATCGAAAATCAAGCGAGAATTCGGCTTTCCAGCCTGTGGGGAACAGGAATATGTGTTTCTTTTTCATTTCTGAGGTGTTTGTCAAAAGTCATGTTTTTTGGCTGTATTGAGTCCTAAGGCGAATGCTGTGTTAGACTTTGGGCTAGCTCTTCAGGGTAGGCTCGGAATCGAAAATCAAGCGAGAATTCGGCTTTCCAGCCTGTGGGGAACAGGAATATGTGTTTCATTTTCATTTCTGAGGTGTTTGTCAAAAGTCATGTTTTTTGGCTGTATTGAGTCCTAAGGCGAATGCTGTGTTAGACTTTGGGCTAGCTCTTCAGGGAAAGGTCGGAATCAAAAATCAAGCGAGAATTCGGCTTTCCAGCCTGTGGGGAACAGGAATATGTGTTTCTTTTTCATTTCTGAGGTGTTTGTCAAAAGTGATGTTTTTGGGCTGAATTGAGAACTAAGGCGAATTCCGTGTTAGACATTGGGCTTTCTCTTCAGGGAAAGCTCGGAATCAAAATTCAAGCGAGAATTCGGCTTTCCAGCCCGTGGGGAACAGGAATATGTGTTTCTTTTTCATTTCTGAGGTGTTTGTCAAAAGTGATGTTTTTGGGCTGAATTGAGAACTAAGGCGAATTCCGTGTTAGACATTGGGCTTTCTCTTCAGGGAAAGCTCGGAATCAAAATTCAAGCGAGAATTCGGCTTTCCAGCCCGTGGGGAACAGGAATATGTGTTTCATTTTCATTTCTGAGGTGTTTGTCAAAAGTGATGTTTTTGGACTGAATTGAATCCTAAGGCGAATGCTGTGTTAGACTTTGGGCTAGCTCTTCAGGGTAGGCTCGGAATCGAAAATAAAGCGAGAATTCAGCTTTCCAGCCTGTGGGGAACAGGAATATGTGTTTCATTTTCATTTCTGAGGTGTTTGTCAAAAGTGATGTTTTTGGGCTGAATTGAGAAATAAGGCGAATGCTGTGTTAGACCTTGGGCTTTCTCTTCAGGGAAAGCTCGGAATCAAAAATCAAGCGAGAATTCGGCTTTCCAGCATGTGGGGAACAGGAATATGTGTTTCTTTTTCATTTCTGAGGTGTTTGTCAAAAGTGATGTTTTTGGACTGAATTGAATCCTAAGGCGAATGCTGTGTTAGACTTTCGGCTAGCTCTTCATGGTAGGCTCGGAATCGAAAATCAAGCGAGAATTTGGCTTTCCAGCCCGTGGGGAACAGGAATATGTGTTTCATTTTCATTTCTGAGGTGTTTGTCAAAAGTCATGTTTTTTGGCTGTATTGAGTCCTAAGGCGAATGCTGTGTTAGACTTTGGGCTAGCTCTTCAGGGTAGGCTCGGAATCGAAAATCAAGCGAGAATTCGGCTTTCCAGCCTGTGGGGAACAGGAATATGTGTTTCATTTTCATTTCTGAGGTGTTTGTCAAAAGTCATGTTTTTTGGCTGTATTGAGTCCTAAGGCGAATGCTGTGTTAGACTTTGGGCTAGCTCTTCAGGGAAAGGTCGGAATCAAAAATCAAGCGAGAATTCGGCTTTCCAGCCCGTGGGGAACAGGAATATGTGTTTCTTTTTCATTTCTGAGGTGTTTGTCAAAAGTGATATTTTTGGGCTGAATTGAGAACTAAGGCGAATTCCGTGTTAGACATTGGGATTTCTCTTTCGGGAAAGCTCGGAATCAAAAATCAAACGAGAATTCGGCTTTCCCAGCCTGTGGGGAACAGGAATATGTGTTTCTTTTTCATTTCTGAGGTGTTTGTCAAAAGTGATGTTTTTGGACTGAATTGAATCCTAAGGTGAATGCTGTGTTAGACTTTCGGCTAGCTCTTCAGGGTAGGCTCGGAATCGAAAATCAAGCGAGAATTTGGCTTTCCAGCCCGTGGGGAACAGGAATATGTGTTTCTTTTTCATTTCTGAGGTGTTTGTCAAAAGTGATGTTTTTGGGCTGAATTGAGAACTAAGGCGAATTCCGTGTTAGACATTGGGCTTTCTCTTCAGGGAAAGCTCGGAATCAAAAATCAAGCGAGAATTCGGCTTTCCAGCATGTGGGGAACAGGAATATGTGTTTCTTTTTCATTTCTGAGGTGTTTGTCAAAAGTGATGTTTTTGGACTGAATTGAATCCTAAGGCGAATGCTGTGTTAGACTTTCGGCTAGCTCTTCATGGTAGGCTCGGAATCGAAAATCAAGCGAGAATTTGGCTTTCCAGCCCGTGGGGAACAGGAATATGTGTTTCTTTTTCATTTCTGAGGTGTTTGTCAAAAGTGATGTTTTTGGGCTGAATTGAGAACTAAGGCGAATTCCGTGTTAGACATTGGGATTTCTCTTTCGGGAAAGCTCGGAATCAAAAATCAAACGAGAATTCGGCTTTTCCAGCCTGTGGGGAACAGGAATATGTGTTTCTTTTTCATTTCTGAGGTGTTTGTCAAAAGTGATGTTTTTGGACTGAATTGAGAACTAAGGCGAATTCCGTGTTAGACATTGGGCTTTCTCTTCAGGGAAAGCTCGGAATCAAAAATCAAGCGAGAATTCGGCTTCCCCTCCCCCCCCCCCCCCCCCCCCAGCCTGTGGGGAACAGGAATATGTGTTTCATTTTCATTTCTGAGGTGTTTGTCAAAAGTCATGTTTTTTGGCTGTATTGAGTCCTAAGGCGAATGCTGTGTTAGACTTTGGGCTAGCTCTTCAGGGTAGGCTCGGAATCGAAAATCAAGCGAGAATTCGGCTTTCCAGCCTGTGGGGAACAGGAATATGTGTTTCTTTTTCATTTCTGAGGTGTTTGTCAAAAGTCATGTTTTTTGGCTGTATTGAGTCCTAAGGCGAATGCTGTGTTAGACTTTGGGCTAGCTCTTCAGGGTTGGCTCGGAATCGAAAATCAAGCGAGAATTCGGCTTTCCAGCCTGTGGGGAACAGGAATATGTGTTTCATTTTCATTTCTGAGGTGTTTGTCAAAAGTCATGTTTTTTGGCTGTATTGAGTCCTAAGGCGAATGCTGTGTTAGACTTTGGGCTAGCTCTTCAGGGAAAGGTCGGAATCAAAAATCAAGCGAGAATTCGGCTTTCCAGCCTGTGGGGAACAGGAATATGTGTTTCTTTTTCATTTCTGAGGTGTTTGTCAAAAGTGATGTTTTTGGGCTGAATTGAGAAATAAGGCGAATGCTGTGTTAGACCTTGTGCTAGCTCTTCAGGGTAGGCTCGGAATCAAAATTCAAGCGAGAATTCGGCTTTCCAGCCCGTGGGGAACAGGAATATGTGTTTCTTTTTCATTTCTGAGGTGTTTGTCAAAAGTGATATTTTTGGGCTGAATTGAATCCTAAGGCGAATGCTGTGTTAGACTTTCGGCTAGCTCTTCAGGGTAGGCTCGGAATCGAAAATCAAGCAAGAATTTGGCTTTCCAGCACGTGGGGAACAGGAATATGTCTTTCTTTTTCATTTCTGAGGTGTTTGTCAAAAGTGATGTTTTTGGGCTGAATTGAATCCTAAGGCGAATGCTGTGTTAGACCTTGGGCTAGCTCTTCAGGGAAAGGTCGGAATCAAAAATCAAGCGAGAATTCGGCTTTCCAGCCCGTGGGGAACAGGAATATGTGTTTCTTTTTCATTTCTGAGGTGTTTGTCAAAAGTGATGTTTTTGGGCTGAATTGAGAACTAAGGCGAATTCCGTGTTAGACATTGGAATTTCTCTTTCGGGAAAGCTCGGAATCAAAAATCAAACGAGAATTCGGCTTTCCAGCCTGTGGGGAACAGGAATATGTGTTTCTTTTTCATTTCTGAGGTGTTTGTCAAAAGTGATGTTTTTGGACTGAATTGAATCCTAAGGTGAATGCTGTGTTAGACTTTCGGCTAGCTCTTCAGGGTAGGCTCGGAATCGAAAATCAAGAGAGAATTTGGCTTTCCAGCCCGTGGGGAACAGGAATATGTGTTTCTTTTTCATTTCTGACGTGTTTGTCAAAAGTGATGTTTTTGGGCTGAATTGAATCCTAAGGCGAATGCTGTGTTAGACCTTGGGCTAGCTCTTCAGGGAAAGGTCGGAATCAAAAATCAAGCGAGAATTCGGCTTTCCAGCCCGTGGGGAACAGGAATATGTGTTTCTTTTTCATTTCTGAGGTGTTTGTCAAAAGTCATGTTTTTTGGCTGTATTGAGTCCTAAGGCGAATGCTGTGTTAGACTTTGGGCTAGCTCTTCAGGGAAAGGTCGGAATCAAAAATCAAGCAAGAATTCGGCTTTCCAGCCTGTGGGGAACAGGAATATGTGTTTCTTTTTCATTTCTGAGGTGTTTGTCAAAAGTGATGTTTTGGGCTGAATTGAATCCTAAGGCGAATGCTGTGTTAGACCTTGGGCTAGCTCTTCAGGGAAAGGTCGGAATCAAAAATCAAGCGAGAATTCGGCTTTCCCAGCCCGTGGGGAACAGGAATATGTGTTTCTTTTTCATTTCTGAGGTGTTTGTCAAAAGTGATGTTTTTGGGCTGAATTGAGAACTAAGGCGAATTCCGTGTTAGACATTGGGATTTCTCTTTCGGGAAAGCTCGGAATCAAAAATCAAACGAGAATTCGGCTTTCCAGCCTGTGGGGAACAGGAATATGTGTTTCTTTTTCATTTCTGAGGTGTTTGTCAAAAGTCATGTTTTTTGGCTGTATTGAGTCCTAAGGCGAATGCTGTGTTAGACTTTGGGCTAGCTCTTCAGGGTAGGCTCGGAATCGAAAATCAAGCGAGAATTCGGCTTTCCAGCCTGTGGGGAACAGGAATATGTGTTTCTTTTTCATTTCTGAGGTGTTTGTCAAAAGTGATGTTTTTGGGCTGAATTGAGAAATAAGGCGAATGCTGTGTTAGACCTTGGGCTAGCTCTTCAGGGTAGGCTCGGAATCGAAAATCAAGCGAGAATTCGGCTTTCCAGCCTGTGGGGAACAGGAATATGTGTTTCTTTTTCATTTCTGAAGTGTTTGTCAAAAGTCATGTTTTTTGGCTGTATTGAGTCCTAAGGCGAATGCTGTGTTAGACTTTGGGCTAGCTCTTCAGGGTAGGCTCGGAATCGAAAATCAAGCGAGAATTCGGCTTTCCAGCCTGTGGGGAACAGGAATATGTGTTTCTTTTTCATTTCTGAGGTGTTTGTCAAAAGTGATGTTTTTGGGCTGAATTGAGAAATAAGGCGAATGCTGTGTTAGACCTTGGGCTAGCTCTTCAGGGTAGGCTCGGAATCAAAATTCAAGCGAGAATTCGGCTTTCCAGCCCGTGGGGAACAGGAATATGTGTTTCTTTTTCATTTCTGAGGTGTTTGTCAAAAGTGATATTTTTGGGCTGAATTGAATCCTAAGGCGAATGCTGTGTTAGACTTTCGGCTAGCTCTTCAGGGTAGGCTCGGAATCGAAAATCAAGCGAGAATTTGGCTTTCCAGCACGTGGGGAACAGGAATATGTCTTTCTTTTTCATTTCTGAGGTGTTTGTCAAAAGTGATGTTTTTGGGCTGAATTGAATCCTAAGGCGAATGCTGTGTTAGACCTTGGGCTAGCTCTTCAGGGAAAGGTCGGAATCAAAAATCAAGCGAGAATTCGGCTTTCCAGCCCGTGGGGAACAGGAATATGTGTTTCTTTTTCATTTCTGAGGTGTTTGTCAAAAGTGATGTTTTTGGGCTGAATTGAGAACTAAGGCGAATTACGTGTTAGACATTGGAATTTCTCTTTCGGGAAAGCTCGGAATCAAAAATCAAACGAGAATTCGGCTTTCCAGCCTGTGGGGAACAGGAATATGTGTTTCTTTTTCATTTCTGAGGTGTTTGTCAAAAGTGATGTTTTTGGACTGAATTGAATCCTAAGGTGAATGCTGTGTTAGACTTTCGGCTAGCTCTTCAGGGTAGGCTCGGAATCGAAAATCAAGAGAGAATTTGGCTTTCCAGCCCGTGGGGAACAGGAATATGTGTTTCTTTTTCATTTCTGAGGTGTTTGTCAAAAGTGATGTTTTTGGGCTGAATTGAATCCTAAGGCGAATGCTGTGTTAGACCTTGGGCTAGCTCTTCAGGGAAAGGTCGGAATCAAAAATCAAGCGAGAATTCGGCTTTCCAGCCCGTGGGGAACAGGAATATGTGTTTCTTTTTCATTTCTGAGGTGTTTGTCAAAAGTCATGTTTTTTGGCTGTATTGAGTCCTAAGGCGAATGCTGTGTTAGACTTTGGGCTAGCTCTTCAGGGAAAGGTCGGAATCAAAAATCAAGCGAGAATTCGGCTTTCCAGCCTGTGGGGAACAGGAATATGTGTTTCTTTTTCATTTCTGAGGTGTTTGTCAAAAGTGATGTTTTTGGGCTGAATTGAATCCTAAGGCGAATGCTGTGTTAGACCTTGGGCTAGCTCTTCAGGGAAAGGTGGGAATCAAAAATCAAGCGAGAATTCGGCTTTCCAGCCCGTGGGGAACAGGAATATGTGTTTCTTTTTCATTTCTGAGGTGTTTGTCAAAAGTGATGTTTTTGGGCTGAATTGAGAACTAAGGCGAATTCCGTGTTAGACATTGGGATTTCTCTTTCGGGAAAGCTCGGAATCAAAAATCAAACGAGAATTCGGCTTTCCAGCCTGTGGGGAACAGGAATATGTCTTTCTTTTTCATTTCTGAGGTGTTTGTCAAAAGTGATGTTTTTGGACTGAATTGAATCCTAAGGTGAATGCTGTGTTAGACTTTCGGCTAGCTCTTCAGGGTAGGCTCGGAATCGAAAATCAAGCGAGAATTTGGCTTTCCAGCCCGTGGGGAACAGGAATATGTGTTTCTTTTTCATTTCTGAGGTGTTTGTCAAAAGTGATGTTTTTGGGCTGAATTGAGAACTAAGGCGAATTCCGTGTTAGACCTTGGGCTAGCTCTTCAGGGAAAGGTCGGAATCAAAAATCAAGCGAGAATTCGGCTTTCCAGCCCGTGGGGAACAGGAATATGTGTTTCTTTTTCATTTCTGAGGTGTTTGTCAAAAGTCATGTTTTTTGGCTGTATTGAGTCCTAAGGCGAATGCTGTGTTAGACTTTGGGCTAGCTCTTCAGGGAAAGGTCGGAATCAAAAATCAAGCGAGAATTCGGCTTTCCAGCCTGTGGGGAACAGGAATATGTGTTTCTTTTTCATTTCTGAGGTGTTTGTCAAAAGTGATGTTTTTGGGCTGAATTGAATCCTAAGGCGAATGCTGTGTTAGACCTTGGGCTAGCTCTTCAGGGAAAGGTCGGAATCAAAAATCAAGCGAGAATTCGGCTTTCCAGCCCGTGGGGAACAGGAATATGTGTTTCTTTTTCATTTCTGAGGTGTTTGTCAAAAGTGATGTTTTTGGGCTGAATTGAGAACTAAGGTGAATTCCGTGTTAGACATTGGGATTTCTCTTTCGGGAAAGCTCGGAATCAAAAATCAAACGAGAATTCGGCTTTCCAGCCTGTGGGGAACAGGAATATGTGTTTCTTTTTCATTTCTGAGGTGTTTGTCAAAAGTGATGTTTTTGGACTGAATTGAATCCTAAGGTGAATGCTGTGTTAGACTTTCGGCTAGCTCTTCAGGGTAGGCTCGGAATCGAAAATCAAGCGAGAATTTGGCTTTCCAGCCCGTGGGGAACAGGAATATGTGTTTCTTTTTCATTTCTGAGGTGTTTGTCAAAAGTGATGTTTTTGGGCTGAATTGAGAACTAAGGCGAATTCCGTGTTAGACCTTGGGCTAGCTCTTCAGGGAAAGGTCGGAATCAAAAATCAAGCGAGAATTCGGCTTTCCAGCCCGTGGGGAACAGGAATATGTGTTTCTTTTTCATTTCTGAGGTGTTTGTCAAAAGTCATGTTTTTTGGCTGTATTGAGTCCTAAGGCGAATGCTGTGTTAGACTTTGGGCTAGCTCTTCAGGGAAAGGTCGGAATCAAAAATCAAGCGAGAATTCGGCTTTCCAGCCTGTGGGGAACAGGAATATGTGTTTCTTTTTCATTTCTGAGGTGTTTGTCAAAAGTGATGTTTTTGGGCTGAATTGAATCCTAAGGCGAATGCTGTGTTAGACCTTGGGCTAGCTCTTCAGGGAAAGGTCGGAATCAAAAATCAAGCGAGAATTCGGCTTTCCAGCCCGTGGGGAACAGGAATATGTGTTTCTTTTTCATTTCTGAGGTGTTTGTCAAAAGTGATGTTTTTGGGCTGAATTGAGAACTAAGGCGAATTCCGTGTTAGACATTGGGATTTCTCTTTCGGGAAAGCTCGGAATCAAAAATCAAACGAGAATTCGGCTTTCCAGCCTGTGGGGAACAGGAATATGTGTTTCTTTTTCATTTCTGAGGTGTTTGTCAAAAGTGATGTTTTTGGACTGAATTGAATCCTAAGGTGAATGCTGTGTTAGACTTTCGGCTAGCTCTTCAGGGTAGGCTCGGAATCGAAAATCAAGCGAGAATTTGGCTTTCCAGCCCGTGGGGAACAGGAATATGTGTTTCTTTTTCATTTGTGAGGTGTTTGTCAAAAGTGATGTTTTTGGGCTGAATTGAGAACTAAGGCGAATTCCGTGTTAGACATTGGGCTTTCTCTTCAGGGAAAGCTCGGAATCAAAAATCAAGCGAGAATTCGGCTTTCCAGCATGTGGGGAACAGGAATATGTGTTTCTTTTTCATTTCTGAGGTGTTTGTCAAAAGTGATGTTTTTGGACTGAATTGAATCCTAAGGCGAATGCTGTGTTAGACATTGGGCTTTCTCTTCAGGGAAAGCTCGGAATCAAAAATCAAGCGAGAATTCGGCTTTCCAGCCTGTGGGGAACAGGAATATGTGTTTCATTTTCATTTCTGAGGTGTTTGTCAAAAGTCATGTTTTTTGGCTGTATTGAGTCCTAAGGCGAATGCTGTGTTAGACTTTGGGCTAGTTCTTCAGGGTAGGCTCGGAATCGAAAATCAAGCGAGAATTCGGCTTTCCAGCCTGTGGGGAACAGGAATATGTGTTTCTTTTTCATTTCTGAGGTGTTTGTCAAAAGTCATGTTTTTTGGCTGTATTGAGTCCTAAGGCGAATTCCGTGTTAGACCTTGGGCTAGCTCTTCAGGGAAAGGTCGGAATCAAAAATCAAGCGAGAATTCGGCTTTCCAGCCCGTGGGGAACAGGAATATGTGTTTCTTTTTCATTTCTGAGGTGTTTGTCAAAAGTCATGTTTTTTGGCTGTATTGAGTCCTAAGGCGAATGCTGTGTTAGACTTTGGGCTAGCTCTTCAGGGAAAGGTCGGAATCAAAAATCAAGCGAGAATTCGGCTTTCCAGCCTGTGGGGAACAGGAATATGTGTTTCTTTTTCATTTCTGAGGTGTTTGTCAAAAGTGATGTTTTTGGGCTGAATTGAATCCTAAGGCGAATGCTGTGTTAGACCTTGGGCTAGCTCTTCAGGGAAAGGTCGGAATCAAAAATCAAGCGAGAATTCGGCTTTCCAGCCCGTGGGGAACAAGAATATGTGTTTCTTTTTCATTTCTGAGGTGTTTGTCAAAAGTGATGTTTTTGGGCTGAATTGAGAACTAAGGCGAATTCCGTGTTAGACATTGGGATTTCTCTTTCGGGAAAGCTCGGAATCAAAAATCAAACGAGAATTCGGCTTTCCAGCCTGTGGGGAACAGGAATATGTGTTTCTTTTTCATTTCTGAGGTGTTTGTCAAAAGTGATGTTTTTGGACTGAATTGAATCCTAAGGTGAATGCTGTGTTAGACTTTCGGCTAGCTCTTCAGGGTAGGCTCGGAATCGAAAATCAAGCGAGAATTTGGCTTTCCAGCCCGTGGGGAACAGGAATATGTGTTTCTTTTTCATTTGTGAGGTGTTTGTCAAAAGTGATGTTTTTGGGCTGAATTGAGAACTAAGGCGAATTCCGTGTTAGACATTGGGCTTTCTCTTCAGGGAAAGCTCGGAATCAAAAATCAAGCGAGAATTCGGCTTTCCAGCATGTGGGGAACAGGAATATGTGTTTCTTTTTCATTTCTGAGGTGTTTGTCAAAAGTGATGTTTTTGGACTGAATTGAATCCTAAGGCGAATGCTGTGTTAGACTTTCGGCTAGCTCTTCATGGTAGGCTCGGAATCGAAAATCAAGCGAGAATTTGGCTTTCCAGCCCATGGGGAACAGGAATATGTGTTTCTTTTTCATTTCTGAGGTGTTTGTCAAAAGTGATGTTTTTGGACTGAATTGAATCCTAAGGCGAATTCCGTGTTAGACATTGGGCTTTCTCTTCAGGGAAAGCTCGGAATCAAAAATCAAGCGAGAATTCGGCTTTCCAGCCTGTGGGGAACAGGAATATGTGTTTCATTTTCATTTCTGAGGTGTTTGTCAAAAGTCATGTTTTTTGGCTGTATTGAGTCCTAAGGCGAATGCTGTGTTAGACTTTGGGCTAGTTCTTCAGGGTAGGCTCGGAATCGAAAATCAAGCGAGAATTCGGCTTTCCAGCCTGTGGGGAACAGGAATATGTGTTTCTTTTTCATTTCTGAGGTGTTTGTCAAAAGTCATGTTTTTTGGCTGTATTGAGTCCTAAGGCGAATTCCGTGTTAGACCTTGGGCTAGCTCTTCAGGGAAAGGTCGGAATCAAAAATCAAGCGAGAATTCGGCTTTCCAGCCCGTGGGGAACAGGAATATGTGTTTCTTTTTCATTTCTGAGGTGTTTGTCAAAAGTCATGTTTTTTGGCTGTATTGAGTCCTAAGGCGAATGCTGTGTTAGACTTTGGGCTAGCTCTTCAGGGAAAGGTCGGAATCAAAAATCAAGCGAGAATTCGGCTTTCCAGCCTGTGGGGAACAGGAATATGTGTTTCTTTTTCATTTCTGAGGTGTTTGTCAAAAGTGATGTTTTTGGGCTGAATTGAATCCTAAGGCGAATGCTGTGTTAGACCTTGGGCTAGCTCTTCAGGGAAAGGTCGGAATCAAAAATCAAGCGAGAATTCGGCTTTCCAGCCCGTGGGGAACAAGAATATGTGTTTCTTTTTCATTTCTGAGGTGTTTGTCAAAAGTGATGTTTTTGGGCTGAATTGAGAACTAAGGCGAATTCCGTGTTAGACATTGGGATTTCTCTTTCGGGAAAGCTCGGAATCAAAAATCAAACGAGAATTCGGCTTTCCAGCCTGTGGGGAACAGGAATATGTGTTTCTTTTTCATTTCTGAGGTGTTTGTCAAAAGTGATGTTTTTGGACTGAATTGAATCCTAAGGTGAATGCTGTGTTAGACTTTCGGCTAGCTCTTCAGGGTAGGCTCGGAATCGAAAATCAAGCGAGAATTTGGCTTTCCAGCCCGTGGGGAACAGGAATATGTGTTTCTTTTTCATTTGTGAGGTGTTTGTCAAAAGTGATGTTTTTGGGCTGAATTGAGAACTAAGGCGAATTCCGTGTTAGACATTGGGCTTTCTCTTCAGGGAAAGCTCGGAATCAAAAATCAAGCGAGAATTCGGCTTTCCAGCATGTGGGGAACAGGAATATGTGTTTCTTTTTCATTTCTGAGGTGTTTGTCAAAAGTGATGTTTTTGGACTGAATTGAATCCTAAGGCGAATGCTGTGTTAGACTTTCGGCTAGCTCTTCATGGTAGGCTCGGAATCGAAAATCAAGCGAGAATTTGGCTTTCCAGCCCATGGGGAACAGGAATATGTGTTTCTTTTTCATTTCTGAGGTGTTTGTCAAAAGTGATGTTTTTGGGCTGAATTGAGAACTAAGGCGAATTCCGTGTTAGACATTGGGATTTCTCTTTCGGGAAAGCTCGGAATCAAAAATCAAACGAGAATTTGGCTTTCCAGCCTGTGGGGAACAGGAATATGTGTTTCTTTTTCATTTCTGAGGTGTTTGTCAAAAGTGATGTTTTTGGGCTGAATTGAGAACTAAGGCGAATTCCGTGTTAGACATTGGGCTTTCTCTTCAGGGAAAGCTCGGAATCAAAAATCAAGCGAGAATTCGGCTTTCCAGCCTGTGGGGAACAGGAATATGTGTTTCATTTTCATTTCTGAGATGTTTGTCAAAAGTCATGTTTTTTGGCTGTATTGAGTCCTAAGGCGAATGCTGTGTTAGACTTTGGGCTAGTTCTTCAGGGTAGATTCGGAATCGAAAATCAAGCGAGAATTCGGCTTTCCAGCCTGTGGGGAACAGGAATATGTGTTTCTTTTTCATTTCTGAGGTGTTTGTCAAAAGTCATGTTTTTTGGCTGTATTGAGTCCTAAGGCGAATTCCGTGTTAGACCTTGGGCTAGCTCTTGAGGGAAAGGTCGGAATCAAAAATCAAGCGAGAATTCGGCTTTCCAGCCCGTGGGGAACAGGAATATGTGTTTCTTTTTCATTTCTGAGGTGTTTGTCAAAAGTCATGTTTTTTGGCTGTATTGAGTCCTAAGGCGAATGCTGTGTTAGACTTTGGGCTAGCTCTTCAGGGAAAGGTCGGAATCAAAAATCAAGCGAGAATTCGGCTTTCCAGCCTGTGGGGAACAGGAATATGTGTTTCTTTTTCATTTCTGAGGTGTTTGTCAAAAGTGATGTTTTTGGGCTGAATTGAATCCTAAGGCGAATGCTGTGTTAGACCTTGGGCTAGCTCTTCAGGGAAAGGTCGGAATCAAAAATCAAGCGAGAATTCGGCTTTCCAGCCCGTGGGGAACAGGAATATGTGTTTCTTTTTCATTTCTGAGGTGTTTGTCAAAAGTGATGTTTTTGGGCTGAATTGAGAACTAAGGCGAATTCCGTGTTAGACATTGGGATTTCTCTTTCGGGAAAGCTCGGAATCAAAAATCAAACGAGAATTCGGCTTTCCAGCCTGGTGGGGAACAGGAATATGTGTTTCTTTTTCATTTCTGAGGTGTTTGTCAAAAGTGATGTTTTTGGACTGAATTGAATCCTAAGGTGAATGCTGTGTTAGACTTTCGGCTAGCTCTTCAGGGTAGGCTCGGAATCGAAAATCAAGCGAGAATTTGGCTTTCCAGCCCGTGGGGAACAGGAATATGTGTTTCTTTTTCATTTGTGAGGTGTTTGTCAAAAGTGATGTTTTTGGGCTGAATTGAGAACTAAGGCGAATTCCGTGTTAGACATTGGGCTTTCTCTTCAGGGAAAGCTCGGAATCAAAAATCAAGCGAGAATTCGGCTTTCCAGCATGTGGGGAACAGGAATATGTGTTTCTTTTTCATTTCTGAGGTGTTTGTCAAAAGTGATGTTTTTGGACTGAATTGAATCCTAAGGCGAATGCTGTGTTAGACTTTCGGCTAGCTCTTCATGGTAGGCTCGGAATCGAAAATCAAGCGAGAATTTGGCTTTCCAGCCCATGGGGAACAGGAATATGTGTTTCTTTTTCATTTCTGAGGTGTTTGTCAAAAGTGATGTTTTTGGGCTGAATTGAGAGCTAAGGCGAATTCCGTGTTAGACATTGGGATTTCTCTTTCGGGAAAGCTCGGAATCAAAAATCAAACGAGAATTCGGCTTTCCAGCCTGTGGGGAACAGGAATATGTGTTTCTTTTTCATTTCTGAGGTGTTTGTCAAAACTGATGTTTTTGGGCTGAATTGAGAACTAAGGCGAATTCCGTGTTAGACATTGGGCTTTCTCTTCAGGGAAAGCTCGGAATCAAAAATCAAGCGAGAATTCGGCTTTCCAGCCTGTGGGGAACAGGAATATGTGTTTCATTTTCATTTCTGAGGTGTTTGTCAAAAGTCATGTTTTTTGGCTGTATTGAGTCCTAAGCGAATGCTGTGTTAGACTTTGGGCTAGTTCTTCAGGGTAGGCTCGGAATCGAAAATCAAGCGAGAATTCGGCTTTCCAGCCTGTGGGGAACAGGAATATGTGTTTCTTTTTCATTTCTGAGGTGTTTGTCAAAAGTCATGTTTTTTGGCTGTATTGAGTCCTAAGGCGAATGCTGTGTTAGACTTTGGGCTAGCTCTTCAGGGTAGGCTCGGAATCGAAAATCAAGCGAGAATTCGGCTTTCCAGCCTGTGGGGAACAGGAATATGTGTTTCATTTTCATTTTTGAGGTGTTTGTCAAAAGTCATGTTTTTTGGCTGTATTGAGTCCTAAGGCGAATGCTGTGTTAGACTTTGGGCTAGCTCTTCAGGGAAAGGTCGGAATCAAAAATCAAGCGAGAATTCGGCTTTCCAGCCTGTGGGGAACAGGAATATGTGTTTCTTTTTCATTTCTGAGGTGTTTGTCAAAAGTGATGTTTTTGGGCTGAATTGAGAACTAAGGCGAATTCCGTGTTAGACATTGGGCTTTCTCTTCAGGGAAAGCTCGGAATCAAAATTCAAGCGAGAATTCGGCTTTCCAGCCCGTGGGGAACAGGAATATGTGTTTCATTTTCATTTCTGAGGTGTTTATCAAAAGTGATGTTTTTTGGCTGTATTGAGTCCTAAGGCGAATGCTGTGTTAGACTTTGGGCTAGCTCTTCAGGGAAAGGTCGGAATCAAAAATCAAGCGAGAATTCAGCTTTCCAGCCTGTGGGGAACAGGAATATGTGTTTCTTTTTCATTTCTGAGGTGTTTGTCAAAAGTGATGTTTTTGGGCTGAATTGAGAACTAAGGCGAATTCCGTGTTAGACATTGGGCTTTCTCTTCAGGGAAAGCTCGGAATCAAAATTCAAGCGAGAATTCGGCTTTCCAGCCCGTGGGGAACAGGAATATGTGTTTCATTTTCATTTCTGAGGTGTTTGTCAAAAGTGATGTTTTTGGACTGAATTGAATCCTAAGGCGAATGCTGTGTTAGACTTTCGGCTAGCTCTTCATGGTAGGCTCGGAATCGAAAATCAAGCGAGAATTTGGCTTTCCAGCCCATGGGGAACAGGAATATGTGTTTCTTTTCATTTCTGAGGTGTTTGTCAAAAGTGATGTTTTTGGGCTGAATTGAGAACTAAGGCGAATTCCGTGTTAGACATTGGGATTTCTCTTTCGGGAAAGCTCGGAATCAAAAATCAAACGAGAATTCGGCTTTCCAGCCTGTGGGGAACAGGAATATGTGTTTCTTTTTCATTTCTGAGGTGTTTGTCAAAAGTGATGTTTTTGGGCTGAATTGAGAACTAAGGCGAATTCCGTGTTAGACATTGGGCTTTCTCTTCAGGGAAAGCTCGGAATCAAAAATCAAGCGAGAATTCGGCTTTCCAGCCTGTGGGGAACAGGAATATGTGTTTCATTTTCATTTCTGAGGTGTTTGTCAAAAGTCATGTTTTTGGCTGTATTGAGTCCTAAGGCGAATGCTGTGTTAGACTTTGGGCTAGTTCTTCAGGGTAGGCTCGGAATCGAAAATCAAGCGAGAATTCGGCTTTCCAGCCTGTGGGGAACAGGAATATGTGTTTCTTTTTCATTTCTGAGGTGTTTGTCAAAAGTCATGTTTTTTGGCTGTATTGAGTCCTAAGGCGAATTCCGTGTTAGACCTTGGGCTAGCTCTTCAGGGAAAGGTCGGAATCAAAAATCAAGCGAGAATTCGGCTTTCCAGCCCGTGGGGAACAGGAATATGTGTTTCTTTTTCATTTCTGAGGTGTTTGTCAAAAGTCATGTTTTTTGGCTGTATTGAGTCCTAAGGCGAATGCTGTGTTAGACTTTGGGCTAGCTCTTCAGGGAAAGGTCGGAATCAAAAATCAAGCGAGAATTCGGCTTTCCAGCCTGTGGGGAACAGGAATATGTGTTTCTTTTTCATTTCTGAGGTGTTTGTCAAAAGTGATGTTTTTGGGCTGAATTGAATCCTAAGGCGAATGCTGTGTTAGACCTTGGGCTAGCTCTTCAGGGAAAGGTCGGAATCAAAAATCAAGCGAGAATTCGGCTTTCCAGCCCGTGGGGAACAAGAATATGTGTTTCTTTTTCATTTCTGAGGTGTTTGTCAAAAGTGATGTTTTTGGGCTGAATTGAGAACTAAGGCGAATTCCGTGTTAGACATTGGGATTTCTCTTTCGGGAAAGCTCGGAATCAAAAATCAAACGAGAATTCGGCTTTCCAGCCTGTGGGGAACAGGAATATGTGTTTCTTTTTCATTTCTGAGGTGTTTGTCAAAAGTGATGTTTTTGGACTGAATTGAATCCTAAGGTGAATGCTGTGTTAGACTTTCGGCTAGCTCTTCAGGGTAGGCTCGGAATCGAAAATCAAGCGAGAATTTGGCTTTCCAGCCCGTGGGGAACAGGAATATGTGTTTCTTTTTCATTTGTGAGGTGTTTGTCAAAAGTGATGTTTTTGGGCTGAATTGAGAACTAAGGCGAATTCCGTGTTAGACATTGGGCTTTCTCTTCAGGGAAAGCTCGGAATCAAAAATCAAGCGAGAATTCGGCTTTCCAGCATGTGGGGAACAGGAATATGTGTTTCTTTTTCATTTCTGAGGTGTTTGTCAAAAGTGATGTTTTTGGACTGAATTGAATCCTAAGGCGAATGCTGTGTTAGACTTTCGGCTAGCTCTTCATGGTAGGCTCGGAATCGAAAATCAAGCGAGAATTTGGCTTCCAGCCCATGGGGAACAGGAATATGTGTTTCTTTTTCATTTCTGAGGTGTTTGTCAAAGTGATGTTTTTGGGCTGAATTGAGAACTAAGGCGAATTCCGTGTTAGACATTGGGATTTCTCTTTCGGGAAAGCTCGGAATCAAAAATCAAACGAGAATTCGGCTTTCCAGCCTGTGGGGAACAGGAATATGTGTTTCTTTTTCATTTCTGAGGTGTTTGTCAAAAGTGATGTTTTTGGGCTGAATTGAGAACTAAGGCGAATTCCGTGTTAGACATTGGGCTTTCTCTTCAGGGAAAGCTCGAATCAAAAATCAAGCGAGAATTCGGCTTTCCAGCCTGTGGGGAACAGGAATATGTGTTTCATTTTCATTTCTGAGATGTTTGTCAAAAGTGATGTTTTTGGGCTGAATTGAGAACTAAGGCGAATTCCGTGTTAGACATTGGGATTTCTCTTTCGGGAAAGCTCGGAATCAAAAATCAAGCGAGAATTCGGCTTTCCAGCCTGTGGGGAACAGGAATATGTGTTTCTTTTTCATTTCTGAGGTGTTTGTCAAAAGTCATGTTTTTTGGCTGTATTGAGTCCTAAGGCGAATGCTGTGTTAGACTTTGGGCTAGCTCTTCAGGGTAGGCTCGGAATCGAAAATCAAGCGAGAATTCGGCTTTCCAGCCTGTGGGGAACAGGAATATGTGTTTCATTTTCATTTCTGAGGTGTTTGTCAAAAGTCATGTTTTTTGGCTGTATTGAGTCCTAAGGCGAATGCTGTGTTAGACTTTGGGCTAGCTCTTCAGGGAAAGGTCGGAATCAAAAATCAAGCGAGAATTCGGCTTTCCAGCCTGTGGGGAACAGGAATATGTGTTTCTTTTTCATTTCTGAGGTGTTTGTCAAAAGTGATGTTTTTGGGCTGAATTGAGAACTAAGGCGAATTCCGTGTTAGACATTGGGCTTTCTCTTCAGGGAAAGCTCGGAATCAAAATTCAAGCGAGAATTCGGCTTTCCAGCCCGTGGGGAACAGGAATATGTGTTTCATTTTCATTTCTGAGGTGTTTATCAAAAGTGATGTTTTTTGGCTGTATTGAGTCCTAAGGCGAATGCTGTGTTAGACTTTGGGCTAGCTCTTCAGGGAAAGGTCGGAATCAAAAATCAAGCGAGAATTCAGCTTTCCAGCCTGTGGGGAACAGGAATATGTGTTTCTTTTTCATTTCTGAGGTGTTTGTCAAAAGTGATGTTTTTGGGCTGAATTGAGAACTAAGGCGAATTCCGTGTTAGACATTGGGCTTTCTCTTCAGGGAAAGCTCGGAATCAAAATTCAAGCGAGAATTCGGCTTTCCAGCCCGTGGGGAACAGGAATATGTGTTTCATTTTCATTTCTGAGGTGTTTGTCAAAAGTGATGTTTTTGGACTGAATTGAATCCTAAGGCGAATGCTGTGTTAGACTTTGGGCTAGCTCTTCAGGGTAGGCTCGGAATCGAAAATAAAGCGAGAATTCAGCTTTCCAGCCTGTGGGGAACAGGAATATGTGTTTCATTTTCATTTCTGAGGTGTTTGTCAAAAGTGATGTTTTTGGGCTGAATTGAGAAATAAGGCGAATGCTGTGTTAGACCTTGGGCTTTCTCTTCAGGGAAAGCTCGGAATCAAAAATCAAGCGAGAATTCGGCTTTCCAGCATGTGGGGAACAGGAATATGTGTTTCTTTTTCATTTCTGAGGTGTTTGTCAAAAGTGATGTTTTTGGACTGAATTGAATCCTAAGGCGAATGCTGTGTTAGACTTTCGGCTAGCTCTTCATGGTAGGCTCGGAATCGAAAATCAAGCGAGAATTTGGCTTTCCAGCCCGTGGGGAACAGGAATATGTGTTTCATTTTCATTTCTGAGGTGTTTGTCAAAAGTCATGTTTTTTGGCTGTATTGAGTCCTAAGGCGAATGCTGTGTTAGACTTTGGGCTAGCTCTTCAGGGTAGGCTCGGAATCGAAAATCAAGCGAGAATTCGGCTTTCCAGCCTGTGGGGAACAGGAATATGTGTTTCTTTTTCATTTCTGAGGTGTTTGTCAAAAGTGATGTTTTTGGGCTGAATTGAGAACTAAGGCGAATTCCGTGTTAGACATTGGGCTTTCTCTTCAGGGAAAGCTCGGAATCAAAATTCAAGCGAGAATTCGGCTTTCCAGCCCGTGGGGAACAGGAATATGTGTTTCATTTTCATTTCTGAGGTGTTTGTCAAAAGTCATGTTTTTGGACTGAATTGAATCCTAAGGCGAATGCTGTGTTAGACTTTGGGCTAGCTCTTCAGGGTAGGCTCGGAATCGAAAATAAAGCGAGAATTCAGCTTTCCAGCCTGTGGGGAACAGGAATATGTGTTTCATTTTCATTTCTGAGGTGTTTGTCAAAAGTGATGTTTTTGGGCTGAATTGAGAAATAAGGCGAATGCTGTGTTAGACCTTGGGCTTTCTCTTCAGGGAAAGCTCGGAATCAAAAATCAAGCGAGAATTCGGCTTTCCAGCATGTTGGGAACAGGAATATGTGTTTCTTTTTCATTTCTGAGGTGTTTGTCAAAAGTGATGTTTTTGGACTGAATTGAATCCTAAGGCGAATGCTGTGTTAGACTTTCGGCTAGCTCTTCATGGTAGGCTCGGAATCGAAAATCAAGCGAGAATTTGGCTTTCCAGCCCGTGGGGAACAGGAATATGTGTTTCATTTTCATTTCTGAGGTGTTTGTCAAAAGTCATGTTTTTTGGCTGTATTGAGTCCTAAGGCGAATGCTGTGTTAGACTTTGGGCTAGCTCTTCAGGGAAAGGTCGGAATCAAAAATCAAGCGAGAATTCGGCTTTCCAGCCTGTGGGGAACAGGAATATGTGTTTCTTTTTCATTTCTGAGGTGTTTGTCAAAAGTGATGTTTTTGGGCTGAATTGAATCCTAAGGCGAATGCTGTGTTAGACCTTGGGCTAGCTCTTCAGGGAAAGGTCGGAATCAAAAATCAAGCGAGAATTCGGCTTTCCAGCCCGTGGGGAACAGGAATATGTGTTTCTTTTTCATTTCTGAGGTGTTTGTCAAAAGTGATGTTTTTGGGCTGAATTGAGAACTAAGGCGAATTCCGTGTTAGACATTGGGATTTCTCTTTCGGGAAAGCTCGGAATCAAAAATCAAACGAGAATTCGGCTTTCCAGCCTGTGGGGAACAGGAATATGTGTTTCTTTTTCATTTCTGAGGTGTTTGTCAAAAGTGATGTTTTTGGACTGAATTGAATCCTAAGGTGAATGCTGTGTTAGACTTTCGGCTAGCTCTTCAGGGTAGGCTCGGAATCGAAAATCAAGCGAGAATTTGGCTTTCCAGCCCGTGGGGAACAGGAATATGTGTTTCTTTTTCATTTCTGAGGTGTTTGTCAAAAGTGATGTTTTTGGGCTGAATTGAGAACTAAGGCGAATTCCGTGTTAGACATTGGGCTTTCTCTTCAGGGAAAGCTCGGAATCAAAAATCAAGCGAGAATTCGGCTTTCCAGCATGTGGGGAACAGGAATATGTGTTTCTTTTTCATTTCTGAGGTGTTTGTCAAAAGTGATGTTTTTGGACTGAATTGAATCCTAAGGCGAATGCTGTGTTAGACTTTCGGCTAGCTCTTCATGGTAGGCTCGGAATCGAAAATCAAGCGAGAATTTGGCTTTCCAGCCCGTGGGGAACAGGAATATGTGTTTCTTTTTCATTTCTGAGGTGTTTGTCAAAAGTGATGTTTTTGGGCTGAATTGAGAACTAAGGCGAATTCCGTGTTAGACATTGGGATTTCTCTTTCGGGAAAGCTCGGAATCAAAAATCAAACGAGAATTCGGCTTTCCAGCCTGTGGGGAACAGGAATATGTGTTTCTTTTTCATTTCTGAGGTGTTTGTCAAAAGTGATGTTTTTGGGCTGAATTGAGAACTAAGGCGAATTCCGTGTTAGACATTGGGCTTTCTCTTCAGGGAAAGCTCGGAATCAAAAATCAAGCGAGAATTCGGCTTTCCAGCCTGTGGGGAACAGGAATATGTGTTTCATTTTCATTTCTGAGGTGTTTGTCAAAAGTCATGTTTTTTGGCTGTATTGAGTCCTAAGGCGAATGCTGTGTTAGACTTTGGGCTAGCTCTTCAGGGTAGGCTCGGAATCGAAAATCAAGCGAGAATTTGGCTTTCCAGCCCGTGGGGAACAGGAATATGTGTTTCTTTTTCATTTCTGAGGTGTTTGTCAAAAGTGATGTTTTTGGGCTGAATTGAGAACTAAGGCGAATTCCGTGTTAGACATTGGGATTTCTCTTTCGGGAAAGCTCGGAATCAAAAATCAAACGAGAATTCGGCTTTCCAGCCTGTGGGGAACAGGAATATGTGTTTCTTTTTCATTTCTGAGGTGTTTGTCAAAAGTGATGTTTTTGGGCTGAATTGAGAACTAAGGCGAATTCCGTGTTAGACATTGGGCTAGCTCTTCAGGGAAAGGTTGGAATCAAAAATCAAGACAGAATTCGGCTTTCCAGCCTGTGGGGAACAGGAATATGTGTTTCATTTTCATTTCTGAGGTGTTTGTCAAAAGTCATGTTTTTTGGCTGTATTGAGTCCTAAGGCGAATGCTGTGTTAGACTTTGGGCTAGCTCTTCAGGGAAAGGTCGGAATCAAAAATCAAGCGAGAATTCGGCTTTCCAGCCTGTGGGGAACAGGAATATGTGTTTCTTTTTCATTTCTGAGGTGTTTGTCAAAAGTGATGTTTTTGGGCTGAATTGAGAACTAAGGCGAATTCCGTGTTAGACATTGGGCTTTCTCTTCAGGGAAAGCTCGGAATCAAAATTCAAGCGAGAATTCGGCTTTCCAGCCCATGGGGAACAGGAATATGTGTTTCATTTTCATTTCTGAGGTGTTTGTCAAAAGTGATGTTTTTTGGCTGTATTGAGTCCTAAGGCGAATGCTGTGTTAGACTTTGGGCTAGCTCTTCAGGGAAAGGTCGGAATCAAAAATCAAGCGAGAATTCGGCTTTCCAGCCTGTGGGGAACAGGAATATGTGTTTCTTTTTCATTTCTGAGGTGTTTGTCAAAAGTGATGTTTTTGGGCTGAATTGAATCCTAAGGCGAATGCTGTGTTAGACTTTGGGCTAGCTCTTCAGGGTAGGCTCGGAATCGAAAATAAAGCGAGAATTCAGCTTTCCAGCCTGTGGGGAACAGGAATATGTGTTTCATTTTCATTTCTGAGGTGTTTGTCAAAAGTGATGTTTTTGGGCTGAATTGAATCCTAAGGCGAATGCTGTGTTAGACTTTGGGCTAGCTCTTCAGGGTAGGCTCGGAATCGAAAATAAAGCGAGAATTCAGCTTTCCAGCCTGTGGGGAACAGGAATATGTGTTTCATTTTCATTTCTGAGGTGTTTGTCAAAAGTGATGTTTTTGGGCTGAATTGAGAAATAAGGCGAATGCTGTGTTAGACCTTGGGCTAGCTCTTCAGGGTAGGCTCGGAATCAAAATTCAAGCGAGAATTTGGCTTTCCAGCCCGTGGGGAACAGGAATATGTGTTTCTTTTTCATTTCTGAGGTGTTTGTCAAAAGTGATATTTTTGGGCTGAATTGAATCCTAAGGCGAATGCTGTGTTAGACTTTTGGCTAGCTCTTCAGGGTAGGCTCGGAATCGAAAATCAAGCGAGAATTTGGCTTTCCAGCACGTGGGGAACAGGAATATGTCTTTCTCTTTCATTTCTGAGGTGTTTGTCAAAAGTGATGTTTTTGGGCTGAATTGAATCCTAAGGCGAATGCTGTGTTAGACCTTGGGCTAGCTCTTCAGGGAAAGGTCGGAATCAAAAATCAAGCGAGAATTCGGCTTTCCAGCCCGTGGGGAACAGGAATATGTGTTTCTTTTTCATTTCTGAGGTGTTTGTCAAAAGTGATGTTTTTGGGCTGAATTGAGAACTAAGGCGAATTCCGTGTTAGACATTGGGATTTCTCTTTCGGGAAAGCTCGGAATCAAAAATCAAACGAGAATTCGGCTTTCCAGCCTGTGGGGAACAGGAATATGTGTTTCTTTTTCATTTCTGAGGTGTTTGTCAAAAGTGATGTTTTTGGGCTGAATTGAGAACTAAGGCGAATTCCGTGTTAGACATTGGGCTTTCTCTTCAGGGAAAGCTCGGAATCAAAAATCAAGCGAGAATTCGGCTTTCCAGCCTGTGGGGAACAGGAATATGTGTTTCATTTTCATTTCTGAGGTGTTTGTCAAAAGTCATGTTTTTTGGCTGTATTGAGTCCTAAGGCGAATGCTGTGTTAGACTTTGGGCTAGCTCTTCAGGGTAGGCTCGGAATCGAAAATCAAGCGAGAATTCGGCTTTCCAGCCTGTGGGGAACAGGAATATGTGTTTCTTTTTCATTTCTGAGGTGTTTGTCAAAAGTCATGTTTTTTGGCTGTATTGAGTCCTAAGGCGAATGCTGTGTTAGACTTTGGGCTAGCTCTTCAGGGAAAGGTCGGAATCAAAAATCAAGCGAGAATTCGGCTTTCCAGCCTGTGGGGAACAGGAATATGTGTTTCTTTTTCATTTCTGAGGTGTTTGTCAAAAGTGATGTTTTTGGGCTGAATTGAGAACTAAGGCGAATTCCGTGTTAGACATTGGGCTTTCTCTTCAGGGAAAGCTCGGAATCAAAATTCAAGCGAGAATTCGGCTTTCCAGCCCGTGGGGAACAGGAATATGTGTTTCATTTTCATTTCTGAGGTGTTTGTCAAAAGTCATGTTTTTTGGCTGTATTGAGTCCTAAGGCGAATGCTGTGTTAGACTTTGGGCTAGCTCTTCAGGGTAGGCTCGGAATCGAAAATCAAGCGAGAATTCGGCTTTCCAGCCTGTGGGGAACAGGAATATGTGTTTCATTTTCATTTCTGAGGTGTTTGTCAAAAGTCATGTTTTTTGGCTGTATTGAGTCCTAAGGCGAATGCTGTGTTAGACTTTGGGCTAGCTCTTCAGGGAAAGGTCGGAATCAAAAATCAAGCGAGAATTCGGCTTTCCAGCCTGTGGGGAACAGGAATATGTGTTTCTTTTTCATTTCTGAGGTGTTTGTCAAAAGTGATGTTTTTGGGCTGAATTGAATCCTAAGGCGAATGCTGTGTTAGACCTTGGGCTAGCTCTTCAGGGAAAGGTCGGAATCAAAAATCAAGCGAGAATTCGGCTTTCCAGCCCGTGGGGAACAGGAATATGTGTTTCTTTTTCATTTCTGAGGTGTTTGTCAAAAGTGATGTTTTTGGGCTGAATTGAGAACTAAGGCGAATTCCGTGTTAGACATTGGGCTTTCTCTTCAGGGAAAGCTCGGAATCAAAAATCAAGCGAGAATTCGGCTTTCCAGCATGTGGGGAACAGGAATATGTCTTTCTTTTTCATTTCTGAGGTGTTTGTCAAAAGTGATGTTTTTGGACTGAATTGAATCCTAAGGCGAATGCTGTGTTAGACTTTCGGCTAGCTCTTCATGGTAGGCTCGGAATCGAAAATCAAGCGAGAATTTGGCTTTCCAGCCCGTGGGGAACAGGAATATGTGTTTCTTTTTCATTTCTGAGGTGTTTGTCAAAAGTGATGTTTTTGGGCTGAATTGAGAACTAAGGCGAATTCCGTGTTAGACATTGGGATTTCTCTTTCGGGAAAGCTCGGAATCAAAAATCAAACGAGAATTCGGCTTTCCAGCCTGTGGGGAACAGGAATATGTGTTTCTTTTTCATTTCTGAGGTGTTTGTCAAAAGTGATGTTTTTGGGCTGAATTGAGAACTAAGGTGAATTCCGTGTTAGACATTGGGCTTTCTCTTCAGGGAAAGCTCGGAATCAAAAATCAAGCGAGAATTCGGCTTTCCAGCCTGTGGGGAACAGGAATATGTGTTTCATTTTCATTTCTGATGTGTTTGTCAAAAGTCATGTTTTTTGGCTGTATTGAGTCCTAAGGCGAATGCTGTGTTAGACTTTGGGCTAGCTCTTCAGGGTAGGCTCGGAATCGAAAATCAAGCGAGAATTCGGCTTTCCAGCCTGTGGGGAACAGGAATATGTGTTTCTTTTTCATTTCTGAGTTGTTTGTGAAAAGTCATGTTTTTTGGCTGTATTGAGTCCTAAGGCGAATGCTGTGTTAGACTTTGGGCTAGCTCTTCAGGGTAGGCTCGGAATCGAAAATCAAGCGAGAATTCGGCTTTCCAGCCTGTGGGGAACAGGAATATGTGTTTCATTTTCATTTCTGAGGTGTTTGTCAAAAGTCATGTTTTTTGGCTGTATTGAGTCCTAAGGCGAATGCTGTGTTAGACTTTGGGCTAGCTCTTCAGGGAAAGGTCGGAATCAAAAATCAAGCGAGAATTCGGCTTTCCAGCCTGTGGGGAACAGGAATATGTGTTTCTTTTTCATTTCTGAGGTGTTTGTCAAAAGTGATGTTTTTGGGCTGAATTGAGAACTAAGGCGAATTCCGTGTTAGACATTGGGCTTTCTCTTCAGGGAAAGCTCGGAATCAAAATTCAAGCGAGAATTCGGCTTTCCAGCCCGTGGGGAACAGGAATATGTGTTTCATTTTCATTTCTGAGGTGTTTGTCAAAAGTGATGTTTTTTGGCTGTATTGAGTCCTAAGGCGAATGCTGTGTTAGACTTTGGGCTAGCTCTTCAGGGAAAGGTCGGAATCAAAAATCAAGCGAGAATTCGGCTTTCCAGCCTGTGGGGAACAGGAATATGTGTTTCTTTTTCATTTCTGAGGTGTTTGTCAAAAGTGATGTTTTTGGGCTGAATTGAATCCTAAGGCGAATGCTGTGTTAGACTTTGGGCTAGCTCTTCAGGGTAGGCTCGGAATCGAAAATAAAGCGAGAATTCAGCTTTCCAGCCTGTGGGGAACAGGAATATGTGTTTCATTTTCATTTCTGAGGTGTTTGTCAAAAGTGATGTTTTTGGGCTGAATTGAGAAATAAGGCGAATGCTGTGTTAGACCTTGGGCTAGCTCTTCAGGGTAGGCTCGGAATCAAAATTCAAGCGAGAATTTGGCTTTCCAGCCCGTGGGGAACAGGAATATGTGTTTCTTTTTCATTTCTGAGGTGTTTGTCAAAAGTGATATTTTTGGGCTGAATTGAATCCTAAGGCGAATGCTGTGTTAGACTTTCGGCTAGCTCTTCAGGGTAGGCTCGGAATCGAAAATCAAGCGAGAATTTGGCTTTCCAGCACGTGGGGAACAGGAATATGTCTTTCTCTTTCATTTCTGAGGTGTTTGTCAAAAGTGATGTTTTTGGGCTGAATTGAATCCTAAGGCGAGTGCTGTGTTAGACCTTGGGCTAGCTCTTCAGGGAAAGGTCGGAATCAAAAATCAAGCGAGAATTCGGCTTTCCAGCCCGTGGGGAACAGGAATATGTGTTTCTTTTTCATTTCTGAGGTGTTTGTCAAAAGTGATGTTTTTGGGCTGAATTGAGAACTAAGGCGAATTCCGTGTTAGACATTGGGATTTCTCTTTCGGGAAAGCTCGGAATCAAAAATCAAACGAGAATTCGGCTTTCCAGCCTGTGGGGAACAGGAATATGTGTTTCTTTTTCATTTCTGAGGTGTTTGTCAAAAGTGATGTTTTTGGGCTGAATTGAGAACTAAGGCGAATTCCGTGTTAGACATTGGGCTTTCTCTTCAGGGAAAGCTCGGAATCAAAAATCAAGCGAGAATTCGGCTTTCCAGCCTGTGGGGAACAGGAATATGTGTTTCATTTTCATTTCTGAGGTGTTTGTCAAAAGTCATGTTTTTTGGCTGTATTGAGTCCTAAGGCGAATGCTGTGTTAGACTTTGGGCTAGCTCTTCAGGGTAGGCTCGGAATCGAAAATCAAGCGAGAATTCGGCTTTCCAGCCTGTGGGGAACAGGAATATGTGTTTCTTTTTCATTTCTGAGGTGTTTGTCAAAAGTCATGTTTTTTGGCTGTATTGAGTCCTAAGGCGAATGCTGTGTTAGACTTTGGGCTAGCTCTTCAGGGAAAGGTCGGAATCAAAAATCAAGCGAGAATTCGGCTTTCCAGCCTGTGGGGAACAGGAATATGTGTTTCTTTTTCATTTCTGAGGTGTTTGTCAAAAGTGATGTTTTTGGGCTGAATTGAGAACTAAGGCGAATTCCGTGTTAGACATTGGGCTTTCTCTTCAGGGAAAGCTCGGAATCAAAATTCAAGCGAGAATTCGGCTTTCCAGCCCGTGGGGAACAGGAATATGTGTTTCATTTTCATTTCTGAGGTGTTTGTCAAAAGTCATGTTTTTTGGCTGTATTGAGTCCTAAGGCGAATGCTGTGTTAGACTTTGGGCTAGCTCTTCAGGGTAGGCTCGGAATCGAAAATCAAGCGAGAATTCGGCTTTCCAGCCTGTGGGGAACAGGAATATGTGTTTCATTTTCATTTCTGAGGTGTTTGTCAAAAGTCATGTTTTTTGGCTGTATTGAGTCCTAAGGCGAATGCTGTGTTAGACTTTGGGCTAGCTCTTCAGGGAAAGGTCGGAATCAAAAATCAAGCGAGAATTCGGCTTTCCAGCCTGTGGGGAACAGGAATATGTGTTTCTTTTTCATTTCTGAGGTGTTTGTCAAAAGTGATGTTTTTGGGCTGAATTGAATCCTAAGGCGAATGCTGTGTTAGACCTTGGGCTAGCTCTTCAGGGAAAGGTCGGAATCAAAAATCAAGCGAGAATTCGGCTTTCCAGCCCGTGGGGAACAGGAATATGTGTTTCTTTTTCATTTCTGAGGTGTTTGTCAAAAGTGATGTTTTTGGGCTGAATTGAGAACTAAGGCGAATTCCGTGTTAGACATTGGGCTTTCTCTTCAGGGAAAGCTCGGAATCAAAAATCAAGCGAGAATTCGGCTTTCCAGCATGTGGGGAACAGGAATATGTCTTTCTTTTTCATTTCTGAGGTGTTTGTCAAAAGTGATGTTTTTGGACTGAATTGAATCCTAAGGCGAATGCTGTGTTAGACTTTCGGCTAGCTCTTCATGGTAGGCTCGGAATCGAAAATCAAGCGAGAATTTGGCTTTCCAGCCCGTGGGGAACAGGAATATGTGTTTCTTTTTCATTTCTGAGGTGTTTGTCAAAAGTGATGTTTTTGGGCTGAATTGAGAACTAAGGCGAATTCCGTGTTAGACATTGGGATTTCTCTTTCGGGAAAGCTCGGAATCAAAAATCAAACGAGAATTCGGCTTTCCAGCCTGTGGGGAACAGGAATATGTGTTTCTTTTTCATTTCTGAGGTGTTTGTCAAAAGTGATGTTTTTGGGCTGAATTGAGAACTAAGGTGAATTCCGTGTTAGACATTGGGCTTTCTCTTCAGGGAAAGCTCGGAATCAAAAATCAAGCGAGAATTCGGCTTTCCAGCCTGTGGGGAACAGGAATATGTGTTTCATTTTCATTTCTGATGTGTTTGTCAAAAGTCATGTTTTTTGGCTGTATTGAGTCCTAAGGCGAATGCTGTGTTAGACTTTGGGCTAGCTCTTCAGGGTAGGCTCGGAATCGAAAATCAAGCGAGAATTCGGCTTTCCAGCCTGTGGGGAACAGGAATATGTGTTTCTTTTTCATTTCTGAGTTGTTTGTGAAAAGTCATGTTTTTTGGCTGTATTGAGTCCTAAGGCGAATGCTGTGTTAGACTTTGGGCTAGCTCTTCAGGGTAGGCTCGGAATCGAAAATCAAGCGAGAATTCGGCTTTCCAGCCTGTGGGGAACAGGAATATGTGTTTCATTTTCATTTCTGAGGTGTTTGTCAAAAGTCATGTTTTTTGGCTGTATTGAGTCCTAAGGCGAATGCTGTGTTAGACTTTGGGCTAGCTCTTCAGGGAAAGGTCGGAATCAAAAATCAAGCGAGAATTCGGCTTTCCAGCCTGTGGGGAACAGGAATATGTGTTTCTTTTTCATTTCTGAGGTGTTTGTCAAAAGTGATGTTTTTGGGCTGAATTGAGAACTAAGGCGAATTCCGTGTTAGACATTGGGCTTTCTCTTCAGGGAAAGCTCGGAATCAAAATTCAAGCGAGAATTCGGCTTTCCAGCCCGTGGGGAACAGGAATATGTGTTTCATTTTCATTTCTGAGGTGTTTGTCAAAAGTGATGTTTTTTGGCTGTATTGAGTCCTAAGGCGAATGCTGTGTTAGACTTTGGGCTAGCTCTTCAGGGAAAGGTCGGAATCAAAAATCAAGCGAGAATTCGGCTTTCCAGCCTGTGGGGAACAGGAATATGTGTTTCTTTTTCATTTCTGAGGTGTTTGTCAAAAGTGATGTTTTTGGGCTGAATTGAATCCTAAGGCGAATGCTGTGTTAGACTTTGGGCTAGCTCTTCAGGGTAGGCTCGGAATCGAAAATAAAGCGAGAATTCAGCTTTCCAGCCTGTGGGGAACAGGAATATGTGTTTCATTTTCATTTCTGAGGTGTTTGTCAAAAGTGATGTTTTTGGGCTGAATTGAGAAATAAGGCGAATGCTGTGTTAGACCTTGGGCTAGCTCTTCAGGGTAGGCTCGGAATCAAAATTCAAGCGAGAATTTGGCTTTCCAGCCCGTGGGGAACAGGAATATGTGTTTCTTTTTCATTTCTGAGGTGTTTGTCAAAAGTGATATTTTTGGGCTGAATTGAATCCTAAGGCGAATGCTGTGTTTGACTTTCGGCTAGCTCTTCAGGGTAGGCTCGGAATCGAAAATCAAGCGAGAATTTGGCTTTCCAGCACGTGGGGAACAGGAATATGTCTTTCTCTTTCATTTCTGAGGTGTTTGTCAAAAGTGATGTTTTTGGGCTGAATTGAATCCTAAGGCGAATGCTGTGTTAGACCTTGGGCTAGCTCTTCAGGGAAAGGTCGGAATCAAAAATCAAGCGAGAATTCGGCTTTCCAGCCCGTGGGGAACAGGAATATGTGTTTCTTTTTCATTTCTGAGGTGTTTGTCAAAAGTGATGTTTTTGGGCTGAATTGAGAACTAAGGCGAATTCCGTGTTAGACATTGGGATTTCTCTTTCGGGAAAGCTCGGAATCAAAAATCAAACGAGAATTCGGCTTTCCAGCCTGTGGGGAACAGGAATATGTGTTTCTTTTTCATTTCTGAGGTGTTTGTCAAAAGTGATGTTTTTGGGCTGAATTGAGAACTAAGGCGAATTCCGTGTTAGACATTGGGCTTTCTCTTCAGGGAAAGCTCGGAATCAAAAATCAAGCGAGAATTCGGCTTTCCAGCCTGTGGGGAACAGGAATATGTGTTTCATTTTCATTTCTGAGGTGTTTGTCAAAAGTCATGTTTTTTGGCTGTATTGAGTCCTAAGGCGAATGCTGTGTTAGACTTTGGGCTAGCTCTTCAGGGTAGGCTCGGAATCGAAAATCAAGCGAGAATTCGGCTTTCCAGCCTGTGGGGAACAGGAATATGTGTTTCTTTTTCATTTCTGAGGTGTTTGTCAAAAGTCATGTTTTTTGGCTGTATTGAGTCCTAAGGCGAATGCTGTGTTAGACTTTGGGCTAGCTCTTCAGGGAAAGGTCGGAATCAAAAATCAAGCGAGAATTCGGCTTTCCAGCCTGTGGGGAACAGGAATATGTGTTTCTTTTTCATTTCTGAGGTGTTTGTCAAAAGTGATGTTTTTGGGCTGAATTGAGAACTAAGGCGAATTCCGTGTTAGACATTGGGCTTTCTCTTCAGGGAAAGCTCGGAATCAAAATTCAAGCGAGAATTCGGCTTTCCAGCCCGTGGGGAACAGGAATATGTGTTTCATTTTCATTTCTGAGGTGTTTGTCAAAAGTCATGTTTTTTGGCTGTATTGAGTCCTAAGGCGAATGCTGTGTTAGACTTTGGGCTAGCTCTTCAGGGTAGGCTCGGAATCGAAAATCAAGCGAGAATTCGGCTTTCCAGCCTGTGGGGAACAGGAATATGTGTTTCATTTTCATTTCTGAGGTGTTTGTCAAAAGTCATGTTTTTTGGCTGTATTGAGTCCTAAGGCGAATGCTGTGTTGGACTTTGGGCTAGCTCTTCAGGGAAAGGTCGGAATCAAAAATCAAGCGAGAATTCGGCTTTCCAGCCTGTGGGGAACAGGAATATGTGTTTCTTTTTCATTTCTGAGGTGTTTGTCAAAAGTGATGTTTTTGGGCTGAATTGAGAACTAAGGCGAATTCCGTGTTAGACATTGGGCTTTCTCTTCAGGGAAAGCTCGGAATCAAAATTCAAGCGAGAATTCGGCTTTCCAGCCCGTGGGGAACAGGAATATGTGTTTCATTTTCATTTCTGAGGTGTTTGTCAAAAGTCATGTTTTTTGGCTGTATTGAGTCCTAAGGCGAATGCTGTGTTAGACTTTGGGCTAGCTCTTCAGGGTAGGCTCGGAATCGAAAATCAAGCGAGAATTCGGCTTTCCAGCCTGTGGGGAACAGGAATATGTGTTTCATTTTCATTTCTGAGGTGTTTGTCAAAAGTCATGTTTTTTGGCTGTATTGAGTCCTAAGGCGAATGCTGTGTTAGACTTTGGGCTAGCTCTTCAGGGAAAGGTCGGAATCAAAAATCAAGCGAGAATTCGGCTTTCCAGCCCGTGGGGAACAGGAATATGTGTTTCTTTTTCATTTCTGAGGTGTTTGTCAAAAGTGATGTTTTTGGGCTGAATTGAGAACTAAGGCGAATTCCGTGTTAGACATTGGGCTTTCTCTTCAGGGAAAGCTCGGAATCAAAAATCAAGCGAGAATTCGGCTTTCCAGCATGTGGGGAACAGGAATATGTCTTTCTTTTTCATTTCTGAGGTGTTTGTCAAAAGTGATGTTTTTGGACTGAATTGAATCCTAAGGCGAATGCTGTGTTAGACTTTCGGCTAGCTCTTCATGGTAGGCTCGGAATCGAAAATCAAGCGAGAATTTGGCTTTCCAGCCCGTGGGGAACAGGAATATGTGTTTCTTTTTCATTTCTGAGGTGTTTGTCAAAAGTGATGTTTTTGGGCTGAATTGAGAACTAAGGCGAATTCCGTGTTAGACATTGGGATTTCTCTTTCGGGAAAGCTCGGAATCAAAAATCAAACGAGAATTCGGCTTTCCAGCCTGTGGGGAACAGGAATATGTGTTTCTTTTTCATTTCTGAGGTGTTTGTCAAAAGTGATGTTTTTGGGCTGAATTGAGAACTAAGGCGAATTCCGTGTTAGACATTGGGCTTTCTCTTCAGGGAAAGCTCGGAATCAAAAATCAAGCGAGAATTCGGCTTTCCAGCCTGTGGGGAACAGGAATATGTGTTTCATTTTCATTTCTGAGGTGTTTGTCAAAAGTCATGTTTTTTGGCTGTATTGAGTCCTAAGGCGAATGCTGTGTTAGACTTTGGGCTAGCTCTTCAGGGTAGGCTCGGAATCGAAAATCAAGCGAGAATTCGGCTTTCCAGCCTGTGGGGAACAGGAATATGTGTTTCTTTTTCATTTCTGAGTTGTTTGTGAAAAGTCATGTTTTTTGGCTGTATTGAGTCCTAAGGCGAATGCTGTGTTAGACTTTGGGCTAGCTCTTCAGGGTAGGCTCGGAATCGAAAATCAAGCGAGAATTCGGCTTTCCAGCCTGTGGGGAACAGGAATATGTGTTTCATTTTCATTTCTGAGGTGTTTGTCAAAAGTCATGTTTTTTGGCTGTATTGAGTCCTAAGGCGAATGCTGTGTTAGACTTTGGGCTAGCTCTTCAGGGAAAGGTCGGAATCAAAAATCAAGCGAGAATTCGGCTTTCCAGCCTGTGGGGAACAGGAATATGTGTTTCTTTTTCATTTCTGAGGTGTTTGTCAAAAGTGATGTTTTTGGGCTGAATTGAGAACTAAGGCGAATTCCGTGTTAGACATTGGGCTTTCTCTTCAGGGAAAGCTCGGAATCAAAATTCAAGCGAGAATTCGGCTTTCCAGCCCGTGGGGAACAGGAATATGTGTTTCATTTTCATTTCTGAGGTGTTTGTCAAAAGTGATGTTTTTTGGCTGTATTGAGTCCTAAGGCGAATGCTGTGTTAGACTTTGGGCTAGCTCTTCAGGGAAAGGTCGGAATCAAAAATCAAGCGAGAATTCGGCTTTCCAGCCTGTGGGGAACAGGAATATGTGTTTCTTTTTCATTTCTGAGGTGTTTGTCAAAAGTGATGTTTTTGGGCTGAATTGAATCCTAAGGCGAATGCTGTGTTAGACTTTGGGCTAGCTCTTCAGGGTAGGCTCGGAATCGAAAATAAAGCGAGAATTCAGCTTTCCAGCCTGTGGGGAACAGGAATATGTGTTTCATTTTCATTTCTGAGGTGTTTGTCAAAAGTGATGTTTTTGGGCTGAATTGAGAAATAAGGCGAATGCTGTGTTAGACCTTGGGCTAGCTCTTCAGGGAAAGGTCGGAATCAAAAATCAAGCGAGAATTCGGCTTTCCAGCCCGTGGGGAACAGGAATATGTGTTTCTTTTTCATTTCTGAGGTGTTTGTCAAAAGTGATGTTTTTGGGCTGAATTGAATCCTAAGGCGAATGCTGTGTTAGACTTTGGGCTAGCTCTTCAGGGTAGGCTCGGAATCGAAAATAAAGCGAGAATTCAGCTTTCCAGCCTGTGGGGAACAGGAATATGTGTTTCTTTTTCATTTCTGAGGTGTTTGTCAAAAGTGATGTTTTTGGGCTGAATTGAGAACTAAGGCGAATTCCGTGTTAGACATTGGGATTTCTCTTTCGGGAAAGCTCGGAATCAAAAATCAAACGAGAATTCGGCTTTCCAGCCTGTGGGGAACAGGAATATGTGTTTCTTTTTCATTTCTGAGGTGTTTGTCAAAAGTGATGTTTTTGGGCTGAATTGAATCCTAAGGCGAATGCTGTGTTAGACTTTCGGCTAGCTCTTCAGGGTAGGCTCGGAATCGAAAATCAAGCGAGAATTTGGCTTTCCAGCACGTGGGGAACAGGAATATGTCTTTCTTTTTCATTTCTGAGGTGTTTGTCAAAAGTGATGTTTTTGGGCTGAATTGAATCCTAAGGCGAATGCTGTGTTAGACCTTGGGCTAGCTCTTCAGGGAAAGGTCGGAATCAAAAATCAAGCGAGAATTCGGCTTTCCAGCCCGTGGGGAACAGGAATATGTGTTTCTTTTTCATTTCTGAGGTGTTTGTCAAAAGTGATGTTTTTGGGCTGAATTGAATCCTAAGGCGAATGCTGTGTTAGACTTTGGGCTAGCTCTTCAGGGTAGGCTCGGAATCGAAAATCAAGCGAGAATTTGGCTTTCCAGCCCGTGGGGAACAGGAATATGTGTTTCTTTTTCATTTCTGAGGTGTTTGTCAAAAGTGATGTTTTTGGACTGAATTGAATCCTAAGGCGAATGCTGTGTTAGACTTTCGGCTAGCTCTTCAGGGTAGGCTCGGAATCGAAAATCAAGCGAGAATTTGGCTTTCCAGCCCGTGGGGAACAGGAATATGTGTTTCTTTTTCATTTCTGATGTGTTTGTCAAAAGTGATGTTTTTTGGCTGAATTGAGAACTAAGGCGAATTCCGTGTTAGACATTGGGCTAGCTCTTCAGGGAAAGGTTGGAATCAAAAATCAAGAGAGAATTCGGCTTTCCAGCCTGTGGGGAACAGGAATATGTGTTTCATTTTCATTTCTGAGGTGTTTGTCAAAAGTCATGTTTTTTGGCTGTATTGAGTCCTAAGGCGAATGCTGTGTTAGACTTTGGGCTAGCTCTTCAGGGAAAGGTCGGAATCAAAAATCAAGCGAGAATTCGGCTTTCCAGCCTGTGGGGAACAGGAATATGTGTTTCTTTTTCATTTCTGAGGTGTTTGTCAAAAGTGATGTTTTTGGGCTGAATTGAGAACTAAGGCGAATTCCGTGTTAGACATTGGGCTTTCTCTTCAGGGAAACCTCGGAATCAAAATTCAAGCGAGAATTCGGCTTTCCAGCCCATGGGGAACAGGAATATGTGTTTCATTTTCATTTCTGAGGTGTTTGTCAAAAGTGATGTTTTTTGGCTGTATTGAGTCCTAAGGCGAATGCTGTGTTAGACTTTGGGCTAGCTCTTCAGGGAAAGGTCGGAATCAAAAATCAAGCGAGAATTCGGCTTTCCAGCCTGTGGGGAACAGGAATATGTGTTTCTTTTTCATTTCTGAGGTGTTTGTCAAAAGTGATGTTTTTGGGCTGAATTGAGAACTAAGGCGAATTCCGTGTTAGACATTGGGCTTTCTCTTCAGGGAAAGCTCGGAATCAAAATTCAAGCGAGAATTCGGCTTTCCAGCCCATGGGGAACAGGAATATGTGTTTCATTTTCATTTCTGAGGTGTTTGTCAAAAGTGATGTTTTTGGGCTGAATTGAATCCTAAGGCGAATGCTGTGTTAGACTTTGGGCTAGCTCTTCAGGGTAGGCTCGGAATCGAAAATAAAGCGAGAATTCAGCTTTCCAGCCTGTGGGGAACAGGAATATGTGTTTCATTTTCATTTCTGAGGTGATTGTCAAAAGTGATGTTTTTGGGCTGAATTGAGAAATAAGGCGAATGCTGTGTTAGACCTTGGGCTAGCTCTTCAGGGTAGGCTCGGAATCAAAATTCAAGCGAGAATTTGGCTTTCCAGCCCGTGGGGAACAGGAATATGTGTTTCTTTTTCATTTCTGAGGTGTTTGTCAAAAGTGATATTTTTGGGCTGAATTGAATCCTAAGGCGAATGCTGTGTTAGACTTTCGGCTAGCTCTTCAGGGTAGGCTCGGAATCGAAAATCAAGCGAGAATTTGGCTTTCCAGCACGTGGGGAACAGGAATATGTCTTTCTCTTTCATTTCTGAGGTGTTTGTCAAAAGTGATGTTTTTGGGCTGAATTGAATCCTAAGGCGAATGCTGTGTTAGACCTTGGGCTAGCTCTTCAGGGAAAGGTCGGAATCAAAAATCAAGCGAGAATTCGGCTTTCCAGCCCGTGGGGAACAGGAATATGTGTTTCTTTTTCATTTCTGAGGTGTTTGTCAAAAGTGATGTTTTTGGGCTGAATTGAGAACTAAGGCGAATTCCGTGTTAGACATTGGGATTTCTCTTTCGGGAAAGCTCGGAATCAAAAATCAAACGAGAATTCGGCTTTCCAGCCTGTGGGGAACAGGAATATGTGTTTCTTTTTCATTTCTGAGGTGTTTGTCAAAAGTGATGTTTTTGGGCTGAATTGAATCCTAAGGCGAATGCTGTGTTAGACTTTCGGCTAGCTCTTCAGGGTAGGCTCGGAATCGAAAATCAAGCGAGAATTTGGCTTTCCAGCACGTGGGGAACAGGAATATGTCTTTCTTTTTCATTTCTGAGGTGTTTGTCAAAAGTGATGTTTTTGGGCTGAATTGAATCCTAAGGCGAATGCTGTGTTAGACCTTGGGCTAGCTCTTCAGGGAAAGGTCGGAATCAAAAATCAAGCGAGAATTCGGCTTTCCAGCCCGTGGGGAACAGGAATATGTGTTTCTTTTTCATTTCTGAGGTGTTTGTCAAAAGTGATGTTTTTGGGCTGAATTGAATCCTAAGGCGAATGCTGTGTTAGACTTTGGGCTAGCTCTTCAGGGTAGGCTCGGAATCGAAAATCAAGCGAGAATTTGGCTTTCCAGCCCGTGGGGAACAGGAATATGTGTTTCTTTTTCATTTCTGAGGTGTTTGTCAAAAGTGATGTTTTTGGACTGAATTGAATCCTAAGGCGAATGCTGTGTTAGACTTTCGGCTAGCTCTTCAGGGTAGGCTCGGAATCGAAAATCAAGCGAGAATTTGGCTTTCCAGCACGTGGGGAACAGGAATATGTCTTTCTTTTTCATTTCTGAGGTGTTTGTCAAAAGTGATGTTTTTGGGCTGAATTGAATCCTAAGGCGAATGCTGTGTTAGACCTTGGGCTAGCTCTTCAGGGAAAGGTCGGAATCAAAAATCAAGCGAGAATTCGGCTTTCCAGCCCGTGGGGAACAGGAATATGTGTTTCTTTTTCATTTCTGAGGTGTTTGTCAAAAGTGATGTTTTTGGGCTGAATTGAATCCTAAGGCGAATGCTGTGTTAGACTTTGGGCTAGCTCTTCAGGGTAGGCTCGGAATCGAAAATCAAGCGAGAATTTGGCTTTCCAGCCCGTGGGGAACAGGAATATGTGTTTCTTTTTCATTTCTGAGGTGTTTGTCAAAAGTGATGTTTTTGGACTGAATTGAATCCTAAGGCGAATGCTGTGTTAGACTTTCGGCTAGCTCTTCAGGGTAGGCTCGGAATCGAAAATCAAGCGAGAATTTGGCTTTCCAGCCCGTGGGGAACAGGAATATGTGTTTCTTTTTCATTTCTGATGTGTTTGTCAAAAGTGATGTTTTTTGGCTGAATTGAGAACTAAGGTGAATTCCGTGTTAGACATTGGGCTAGCTCTTCAGGGAAAGGTTGGAATCAAAAATCAAGAGAGAATTCGGCTTTCCAGCCTGTGGGGAACAGGAATATGTGTTTCATTTTCATTTCTGAGGTGTTTGTCAAAAGTCATGTTTTTTGGCTGTATTGAGTCCTAAGGCGAATGCTGTGTTAGACTTTGGGCTAGCTCTTCAGGGAAAGGTCGGAATCAAAAATCAAGCAAGAATTCGGCTTTCCAGCCTGTGGGGAACAGGAATATGTGTTTCTTTTTCATTTCTGAGGTGTTTGTCAAAAGTGATGTTTTTGGGCTGAATTGAGAACTAAGGCGAATTCCGTGTTAGACATTGGGCTTTCTCTTCAGGGAAAGCTCGGAATCAAAATTCAAGCGAGAATTCGGCTTTCCAGCCCATGGGGAACAGGAATATGTGTTTCATTTTCATTTCTGAGGTGTTTGTCAAAAGTGATGTTTTTTGGCTGTATTGAGTCCTAAGGCGAATGCTGTGTTAGACTTTGGGCTAGCTCTTCAGGGAAAGGTCGGAATCAAAAATCAAGCGAGAATTCGGCTTTCCAGCCTGTGGGGAACAGGAATATGTGTTTCTTTTTCATTTCTGAGGTGTTTGTCAAAAGTGATGTTTTTGGGCTGAATTGAATCCTAAGGCGAATGCTGTGTTAGACTTTGGGCTAGCTCTTCAGGGTAGGCTCGGAATCGAAAATAAAGCGAGAATTCAGCTTTCCAGCCTGTGGGGAACAGGAATATGTGTTTCATTTTCATTTCTGAGGTGTTTGTCAAAAGTGATGTTTTTGGGCTGAATTGAGAAATAAGGCGAATGCTGTCTTAGACCTTGGGCTAGCTCTTCAGGGTAGGCTCGGTATCAAAATTCAAGCGAGAATTTGGCTTTCCAGCCCGTGGGGAACAGGAATATGTGTTTCTTTTTCATTTCTGAGGTGTTTGTCAAAAGTGATATTTTTGGGCTGAATTGAATCCTAAGGCGAATGCTGTGTTAGACTTTCGGCTAGCTCTTCAGGGTAGGCTCGGAATCGAAAATCAAGCGAGAATTTGGCTTTCCAGCACGTGGGGAACAGGAATATGTCTTTCTCTTTCATTTCTGAGGTGTTTGTCAAAAGTGATGTTTTTGGGCTGAATTGAATCCTAAGGCGAATGCTGTGTTAGACCTTGGGCTAGCTCTTCAGGGAAAGGTCGGAATCAAAAATCAAGCGAGAATTCGGCTTTCCAGCCCGTGGGGAACAGGAATATGTGTTTCTTTTTCATTTCTGAGGTGTTTGTCAAAAGTGATGTTTTTGGGCTGAATTGAGAACTAAGGCGAATTCCGTGTTAGACATTGGGATTTCTCTTTCGGGAAAGCTCGGAATCAAAAATCAAACGAGAATTCGGCTTTCCAGCCTGTGGGGAACAGGAATATGTGTTTCTTTTTCATTTCTGAGGTGTTTGTCAAAAGTGATGTTTTTGGACTGAATTGAATCCTAAGGCGAATGCTGTGTTAGACTTTCGGCTAGCTCTTCAGGGTAGGCTCGGAATCGAAAATCAAGCGAGAATTTGGCTTTCCAGCACGTGGGGAACAGGAATATGTCTTTCTTTTTCATTTCTGAGGTGTTTGTCAAAAGTGATGTTTTTGGGCTGAATTGAATCCTAAGGCGAATGCTGTGTTAGACCTTGGGCTAGCTCTTCAGGGAAAGGTCGGAATCAAAAATCAAGCGAGAATTCGGCTTTCCAGCCCGTGGGGAACAGGAATATGTGTTTCTTTTTCATTTCTGAGGTGTTTGTCAAAAGTGATGTTTTTGGGCTGAATTGAATCCTAAGGCGAATGCTGTGTTAGACTTTGGGCTAGCTCTTCAGGGTAGGCTCGGAATCGAAAATCAAGCGAGAATTTGGCTTTCCAGCCCGTGGGGAACAGGAATATGTGTTTCTTTTTCATTTCTGAGGTGTTTGTCAAAAGTGATGTTTTTGGACTGAATTGAATCCTAAGGCGAATGCTGTGTTAGACTTTCGGCTAGCTCTTCAGGGTAGGCTCGGAATCGAAAATCAAGCGAGAATTTGGCTTTCCAGCCCGTGGGGAACAGGAATATGTGTTTCTTTTTCATTTCTGAGGTGTTTGTCAAAAGTGATGTTTTTTGGCTGAATTGAGAACTAAGGCGAATTCCGTGTTAGACATTGGGCTAGCTCTTCAGGGAAAGGTTGGAATCAAAAATCAAGAGAGAATTCGGCTTTCCAGCCTGTGGGGAACAGGAATATGTGTTTCATTTTCATTTCTGAGGTGTTTGTCAAAAGTCATGTTTTTTGGCTGTATTGAGTCCTAAGGCGAATGCTGTGTTAGACTTTGGGCTAGCTCTTCAGGGAAAGGTCGGAATCAAAAATCAAGCGAGAATTCGGCTTTCCAGCCTGTGGGGAACAGGAATATGTGTTTCTTTTTCATTTCTGAGGTGTTTGTCAAAAGTGATGTTTTTGGGCTGAATTGAGAACTAAGGCGAATTCCGTGTTAGACATTGGGCTTTCTCTTCAGGGAAAGCTCGGAATCAAAATTCAAGCGAGAATTCGGCTTTCCAGCCCATGGGGAACAGGAATATGTGTTTCATTTTCATTTCTGAGGTGTTTGTCAAAAGTGATGTTTTTTGGCTGTATTGAGTCCTAAGGCGAATGCTGTGTTAGACTTTGGGCTAGCTCTTCAGGGAAAGGTCGGAATCAAAAATCAAGCGAGAATTCGGCTTTCCAGCCTGTGGGGAACAGGAATATGTGTTTCTTTTTCATTTCTGAGGTGTTTGTCAAAAGTGATGTTTTTGGGCTGAATTGAATCCTAAGGCGAATGCTGTGTTAGACTTTGGGCTAGCTCTTCAGGGTAGGCTCGGAATCGAAAATAAAGCGAGAATTCAGCTTTCCAGCCTGTGGGGAACAGGAATATGTGTTTCTTTTTCATTTCTGAGGTGTTTGTCAAAAGTGATGTTTTTGGGCTGAATTGAGAACTAAGGCGAATTCCGTGTTAGACATTGGGATTTCTCTTTCGGGAAAGCTCGGAATCAAAAATCAAACGAGAATTCGGCTTTCCAGCCTGTGGGGAACAGGAATATGTGTTTCTTTTTCATTTCTGAGGTGTTTGTCAAAAGTGATGTTTTTGGGCTGAATTGAATCCTAAGGCGAATGCTGTGTTAGACTTTCGGCTAGCTCTTCAGGGTAGGCTCGGAATCGAAAATCAAGCGAGAATTTGGCTTTCCAGCACGTGGGGAACAGGAATATGTCTTTCTTTTTCATTTCTGAGGTGTTTGTCAAAAGTGATGTTTTTGGGCTGAATTGAATCCTAAGGCGAATGCTGTGTTAGACCTTGGGCTAGCTCTTCAGGGAAAGGTCGGAATCAAAAATCAAGCGAGAATTCGGCTTTCCAGCCCGTGGGGAACAGGAATATGTGTTTCTTTTTCATTTCTGAGGTGTTTGTCAAAAGTGATGTTTTTGGGCTGAATTGAATCCTAAGGCGAATGCTGTGTTAGACTTTGGGCTAGCTCTTCAGGGTAGGCTCGGAATCGAAAATCAAGCGAGAATTTGGCTTTCCAGCCCGTGGGGAACAGGAATATGTGTTTCTTTTTCATTTCTGAGGTGTTTGTCAAAAGTGATGTTTTTGGACTGAATTGAATCCTAAGGCGAATGCTGTGTTAGACTTTCGGCTAGCTCTTCAGGGTAGGCTCGGAATCGAAAATCAAGCGAGAATTTGGCTTTCCAGCCCGTGGGGAACAGGAATATGTGTTTCTTTTTCATTTCTGATGTGTTTGTCAAAAGTGATGTTTTTTGGCTGAATTGAGAACTAAGGCGAATTCCGTGTTAGACATTGGGCTAGCTCTTCAGGGAAAGGTTGGAATCAAAAATCAAGAGAGAATTCGGCTTTCCAGCCTGTGGGGAACAGGAATATGTGTTTCATTTTCATTTCTGAGGTGTTTGTCAAAAGTCATGTTTTTTGGCTGTATTGAGTCCTAAGGCGAATGCTGTGTTAGACTTTGGGCTAGCTCTTCAGGGAAAGGTCGGAATCAAAAATCAAGCGAGAATTCGGCTTTCCAGCCTGTGGGGAACAGGAATATGTGTTTCTTTTTCATTTCTGAGGTGTTTGTCAAAAGTGATGTTTTTGGGCTGAATTGAGAACTAAGGCGAATTCCGTGTTAGACATTGGGCTTTCTCTTCAGGGAAACCTCGGAATCAAAATTCAAGCGAGAATTCGGCTTTCCAGCCCATGGGGAACAGGAATATGTGTTTCATTTTCATTTCTGAGGTGTTTGTCAAAAGTGATGTTTTTTGGCTGTATTGAGTCCTAAGGCGAATGCTGTGTTAGACTTTGGGCTAGCTCTTCAGGGAAAGGTCGGAATCAAAAATCAAGCGAGAATTCGGCTTTCCAGCCTGTGGGGAACAGGAATATGTGTTTCTTTTTCATTTCTGAGGTGTTTGTCAAAAGTGATGTTTTTGGGCTGAATTGAGAACTAAGGCGAATTCCGTGTTAGACATTGGGCTTTCTCTTCAGGGAAAGCTCGGAATCAAAATTCAAGCGAGAATTCGGCTTTCCAGCCCATGGGGAACAGGAATATGTGTTTCATTTTCATTTCTGAGGTGTTTGTCAAAAGTGATGTTTTTGGGCTGAATTGAATCCTAAGGCGAATGCTGTGTTAGACTTTGGGCTAGCTCTTCAGGGTAGGCTCGGAATCGAAAATAAAGCGAGAATTCAGCTTTCCAGCCTGTGGGGAACAGGAATATGTGTTTCATTTTCATTTCTGAGGTGATTGTCAAAAGTGATGTTTTTGGGCTGAATTGAGAAATAAGGCGAATGCTGTGTTAGACCTTGGGCTAGCTCTTCAGGGTAGGCTCGGAATCAAAATTCAAGCGAGAATTTGGCTTTCCAGCCCGTGGGGAACAGGAATATGTGTTTCTTTTTCATTTCTGAGGTGTTTGTCAAAAGTGATATTTTTGGGCTGAATTGAATCCTAAGGCGAATGCTGTGTTAGACTTTCGGCTAGCTCTTCAGGGTAGGCTCGGAATCGAAAATCAAGCGAGAATTTGGCTTTCCAGCACGTGGGGAACAGGAATATGTCTTTCTCTTTCATTTCTGAGGTGTTTGTCAAAAGTGATGTTTTTGGGCTGAATTGAATCCTAAGGCGAATGCTGTGTTAGACCTTGGGCTAGCTCTTCAGGGAAAGGTCGGAATCAAAAATCAAGCGAGAATTCGGCTTTCCAGCCCGTGGGGAACAGGAATATGTGTTTCTTTTTCATTTCTGAGGTGTTTGTCAAAAGTGATGTTTTTGGGCTGAATTGAGAACTAAGGCGAATTCCGTGTTAGACATTGGGATTTCTCTTTCGGGAAAGCTCGGAATCAAAAATCAAACGAGAATTCGGCTTTCCAGCCTGTGGGGAACAGGAATATGTGTTTCTTTTTCATTTCTGAGGTGTTTGTCAAAAGTGATGTTTTTGGGCTGAATTGAATCCTAAGGCGAATGCTGTGTTAGACTTTCGGCTAGCTCTTCAGGGTAGGCTCGGAATCGAAAATCAAGCGAGAATTTGGCTTTCCAGCACGTGGGGAACAGGAATATGTCTTTCTTTTTCATTTCTGAGGTGTTTGTCAAAAGTGATGTTTTTGGGCTGAATTGAATCCTAAGGCGAATGCTGTGTTAGACCTTGGGCTAGCTCTTCAGGGAAAGGTCGGAATCAAAAATCAAGCGAGAATTCGGCTTTCCAGCCCGTGGGGAACAGGAATATGTGTTTCTTTTTCATTTCTGAGGTGTTTGTCAAAAGTGATGTTTTTGGGCTGAATTGAATCCTAAGGCGAATGCTGTGTTAGACTTTGGGCTAGCTCTTCAGGGTAGGCTCGGAATCGAAAATCAAGCGAGAATTTGGCTTTCCAGCCCGTGGGGAACAGGAATATGTGTTTCTTTTTCATTTCTGAGGTGTTTGTCAAAAGTGATGTTTTTGGACTGAATTGAATCCTAAGGCGAATGCTGTGTTAGACTTTCGGCTAGCTCTTCAGGGTAGGCTCGGAATCGAAAATCAAGCGAGAATTTGGCTTTCCAGCACGTGGGGAACAGGAATATGTCTTTCTTTTTCATTTCTGAGGTGTTTGTCAAAAGTGATGTTTTTGGGCTGAATTGAATCCTAAGGCGAATGCTGTGTTAGACCTTGGGCTAGCTCTTCAGGGAAAGGTCGGAATCAAAAATCAAGCGAGAATTCGGCTTTCCAGCCCGTGGGGAACAGGAATATGTGTTTCTTTTTCATTTCTGAGGTGTTTGTCAAAAGTGATGTTTTTGGGCTGAATTGAATCCTAAGGCGAATGCTGTGTTAGACTTTGGGCTAGCTCTTCAGGGTAGGCTCGGAATCGAAAATCAAGCGAGAATTTGGCTTTCCAGCCCGTGGGGAACAGGAATATGTGTTTCTTTTTCATTTCTGAGGTGTTTGTCAAAAGTGATGTTTTTGGACTGAATTGAATCCTAAGGCGAATGCTGTGTTAGACTTTCGGCTAGCTCTTCAGGGTAGGCTCGGAATCGAAAATCAAGCGAGAATTTGGCTTTCCAGCCCGTGGGGAACAGGAATATGTGTTTCTTTTTCATTTCTGATGTGTTTGTCAAAAGTGATGTTTTTTGGCTGAATTGAGAACTAAGGTGAATTCCGTGTTAGACATTGGGCTAGCTCTTCAGGGAAAGGTTGGAATCAAAAATCAAGAGAGAATTCGGCTTTCCAGCCTGTGGGGAACAGGAATATGTGTTTCATTTTCATTTCTGAGGTGTTTGTCAAAAGTCATGTTTTTTGGCTGTATTGAGTCCTAAGGCGAATGCTGTGTTAGACTTTGGGCTAGCTCTTCAGGGAAAGGTCGGAATCAAAAATCAAGCAAGAATTCGGCTTTCCAGCCTGTGGGGAACAGGAATATGTGTTTCTTTTTCATTTCTGAGGTGTTTGTCAAAAGTGATGTTTTTGGGCTGAATTGAGAACTAAGGCGAATTCCGTGTTAGACATTGGGCTTTCTCTTCAGGGAAAGCTCGGAATCAAAATTCAAGCGAGAATTCGGCTTTCCAGCCCATGGGGAACAGGAATATGTGTTTCATTTTCATTTCTGAGGTGTTTGTCAAAAGTGATGTTTTTTGGCTGTATTGAGTCCTAAGGCGAATGCTGTGTTAGACTTTGGGCTAGCTCTTCAGGGAAAGGTCGGAATCAAAAATCAAGCGAGAATTCGGCTTTCCAGCCTGTGGGGAACAGGAATATGTGTTTCTTTTTCATTTCTGAGGTGTTTGTCAAAAGTGATGTTTTTGGGCTGAATTGAATCCTAAGGCGAATGCTGTGTTAGACTTTGGGCTAGCTCTTCAGGGTAGGCTCGGAATCGAAAATAAAGCGAGAATTCAGCTTTCCAGCCTGTGGGGAACAGGAATATGTGTTTCATTTTCATTTCTGAGGTGTTTGTCAAAAGTGATGTTTTTGGGCTGAATTGAGAAATAAGGCGAATGCTGTCTTAGACCTTGGGCTAGCTCTTCAGGGTAGGCTCGGTATCAAAATTCAAGCGAGAATTTGGCTTTCCAGCCCGTGGGGAACAGGAATATGTGTTTCTTTTTCATTTCTGAGGTGTTTGTCAAAAGTGATATTTTTGGGCTGAATTGAATCCTAAGGCGAATGCTGTGTTAGACTTTCGGCTAGCTCTTCAGGGTAGGCTCGGAATCGAAAATCAAGCGAGAATTTGGCTTTCCAGCACGTGGGGAACAGGAATATGTCTTTCTCTTTCATTTCTGAGGTGTTTGTCAAAAGTGATGTTTTTGGGCTGAATTGAATCCTAAGGCGAATGCTGTGTTAGACCTTGGGCTAGCTCTTCAGGGAAAGGTCGGAATCAAAAATCAAGCGAGAATTCGGCTTTCCAGCCCGTGGGGAACAGGAATATGTGTTTCTTTTTCATTTCTGAGGTGTTTGTCAAAAGTGATGTTTTTGGGCTGAATTGAGAACTAAGGCGAATTCCGTGTTAGACATTGGGATTTCTCTTTCGGGAAAGCTCGGAATCAAAAATCAAACGAGAATTCGGCTTTCCAGCCTGTGGGGAACAGGAATATGTGTTTCTTTTTCATTTCTGAGGTGTTTGTCAAAAGTGATGTTTTTGGACTGAATTGAATCCTAAGGCGAATGCTGTGTTAGACTTTCGGCTAGCTCTTCAGGGTAGGCTCGGAATCGAAAATCAAGCGAGAATTTGGCTTTCCAGCACGTGGGGAACAGGAATATGTCTTTCTTTTTCATTTCTGAGGTGTTTGTCAAAAGTGATGTTTTTGGGCTGAATTGAATCCTAAGGCGAATGCTGTGTTAGACCTTGGGCTAGCTCTTCAGGGAAAGGTCGGAATCAAAAATCAAGCGAGAATTCGGCTTTCCAGCCCGTGGGGAACAGGAATATGTGTTTCTTTTTCATTTCTGAGGTGTTTGTCAAAAGTGATGTTTTTGGGCTGAATTGAATCCTAAGGCGAATGCTGTGTTAGACTTTGGGCTAGCTCTTCAGGGTAGGCTCGGAATCGAAAATCAAGCGAGAATTTGGCTTTCCAGCCCGTGGGGAACAGGAATATGTGTTTCTTTTTCATTTCTGAGGTGTTTGTCAAAAGTGATGTTTTTGGACTGAATTGAATCCTAAGGCGAATGCTGTGTTAGACTTTCGGCTAGCTCTTCAGGGTAGGCTCGGAATCGAAAATCAAGCGAGAATTTGGCTTTCCAGCCCGTGGGGAACAGGAATATGTGTTTCTTTTTCATTTCTGAGGTGTTTGTCAAAAGTGATGTTTTTTGGCTGAATTGAGAACTAAGGCGAATTCCGTGTTAGACATTGGGCTAGCTCTTCAGGGAAAGGTTGGAATCAAAAATCAAGAGAGAATTCGGCTTTCCAGCCTGTGGGGAACAGGAATATGTGTTTCATTTTCATTTCTGAGGTGTTTGTCAAAAGTCATGTTTTTTGGCTGTATTGAGTCCTAAGGCGAATGCTGTGTTAGACTTTGGGCTAGCTCTTCAGGGAAAGGTCGGAATCAAAAATCAAGCGAGAATTCGGCTTTCCAGCCTGTGGGGAACAGGAATATGTGTTTCTTTTTCATTTCTGAGGTGTTTGTCAAAAGTGATGTTTTTGGGCTGAATTGAGAACTAAGGCGAATTCCGTGTTAGACATTGGGCTTTCTCTTCAGGGAAAGCTCGGAATCAAAATTCAAGCGAGAATTCGGCTTTCCAGCCCATGGGGAACAGGAATATGTGTTTCATTTTCATTTCTGAGGTGTTTGTCAAAAGTGATGTTTTTTGGCTGTATTGAGTCCTAAGGCGAATGCTGTGTTAGACTTTGGGCTAGCTCTTCAGGGAAAGGTCGGAATCAAAAATCAAGCGAGAATTCGGCTTTCCAGCCTGTGGGGAACAGGAATATGTGTTTCTTTTTCATTTCTGAGGTGTTTGTCAAAAGTGATGTTTTTGGGCTGAATTGAATCCTAAGGCGAATGCTGTGTTAGACTTTGGGCTAGCTCTTCAGGGTAGGCTCGGAATCGAAAATAAAGCGAGAATTCAGCTTTCCAGCCTGTGGGGAACAGGAATATGTGTTTCATTTTCATTTCTGAGGTGTTTGTCAAAAGTGATGTTTTTGGGCTGAATTGAGAAATAAGGCGAATGCTGTGTTAGACCTTGGGCTAGCTCTTCAGGGTAGGCTCGGAATCAAAATTCAAGCGAGAATTTGGCTTTCCAGCCCGTGGGGAACAGGAATATGTGTTTCTTTTTCATTTCTGAGGTGTTTGTCAAAAGTGATATTTTTGGGCTGAATTGAATCCTAAGGCGAATGCTGTGTTAGACTTTCGGCTAGCTCTTCAGGGTAGGCTCGGAATCGAAAATCAAGCGAGAATTTGGCTTTCCAGCACGTGGGGAACAGGAATATGTCTTTCTCTTTCATTTCTGAGGTGTTTGTCAAAAGTGATGTTTTTGGGCTGAATTGAATCCTAAGGCGAATGCTGTGTTAGACCTTGGGCTAGCTCTTCAGGGAAAGGTCGGAATCAAAAATCAAGCGAGAATTCGGCTTTCCAGCCCGTGGGGAACAGGAATATGTGTTTCTTTTTCATTTCTGAGGTGTTTGTCAAAAGTGATGTTTTTGGGCTGAATTGAGAACTAAGGCGAATTCCGTGTTAGACATTGGGATTTCTCTTTCGGGAAAGCTCGGAATCAAAAATCAAACGAGAATTCGGCTTTCCAGCCTGTGGGGAACAGGAATATGTGTTTCTTTTTCATTTCTGAGGTGTTTGTCAAAAGTGATGTTTTTGGGCTGAATTGAATCCTAAGGCGAATGCTGTGTTAGACTTTCGGCTAGCTCTTCAGGGTAGGCTCGGAATCGAAAATCAAGCGAGAATTTGGCTTTCCAGCACGTGGGGAACAGGAATATGTCTTTCTTTTTCATTTCTGAGGTGTTTGTCAAAAGTGATGTTTTTGGGCTGAATTGAATCCTAAGGCGAATGCTGTGTTAGACCTTGGGCTAGCTCTTCAGGGAAAGGTCGGAATCAAAAATCAAGCGAGAATTCGGCTTTCCAGCCCGTGGGGAACAGGAATATGTGTTTCTTTTTCATTTCTGAGGTGTTTGTCAAAAGTGATGTTTTTGGGCTGAATTGAATCCTAAGGCGAATGCTGTGTTAGACTTTGGGCTAGCTCTTCAGGGTAGGCTCGGAATCGAAAATCAAGCGAGAATTTGGCTTTCCAGCCCGTGGGGAACAGGAATATGTGTTTCTTTTTCATTTCTGAGGTGTTTGTCAAAAGTGATGTTTTTGGACTGAATTGAATCCTAAGGCGAATGCTGTGTTAGACTTTCGGCTAGCTCTTCAGGGTAGGCTCGGAATCGAAAATCAAGCGAGAATTTGGCTTTCCAGCCCGTGGGGAACAGGAATATGTGTTTCTTTTTCATTTCTGATGTGTTTGTCAAAAGTGATGTTTTTTGGCTGAATTGAGAACTAAGGCGAATTCCGTGTTAGACATTGGGCTAGCTCTTCAGGGAAAGGTTGGAATCAAAAATCAAGAGAGAATTCGGCTTTCCAGCCTGTGGGGAACAGGAATATGTGTTTCATTTTCATTTCTGAGGTGTTTGTCAAAAGTCATGTTTTTTGGCTGTATTGAGTCCTAAGGCGAATGCTGTGTTAGACTTTGGGCTAGCTCTTCAGGGTAGGCTCGGAATCGAAAATAAAGTGAGAATTCGGCTTTCCAGCCCGTGGGGAACAGGAATATGTGTTTCTTTTTCATTTCTGAGGTGTTTGTCAAAAGTGATGTTTTTGGGCTGAATTGAGAACTAAGGCGAATTCCGTGTTAGACATTGGGCTAGCTCTTCAGGGAAAGGTCGGAATCAAAAATCAAGCGAGAATTCGGCTTTCCAGCCTGTGGGGAACAGGAATATGTGTTTCATTTTCATTTCTGAGGTGTTTGTCAAAAGTCATGTTTTTTGGCTGTATTGAGTCCTAAGGCGAATGCTGTGTTAGACTTTGGGCTAGCTCTTCAGGGTAGGCTCGGAATCAAAACTCAAGCGAGAATTCGGCTTTCCAGCACGTGGGGAACAGGAATATGTGTTTCTTTTTCATTTCTGAGGTGTTTGTCAAAAGTGATGTTTTTGGACTGAATTGAATCCTAAGGCGAATGCTGTGTTAGACTTTCGGCTAGCTCTTCAGGGTAGGCTCGGAATCGAAACTCAAGCGAGAATTTGGCTTTCCAGCCCGTGGGGAACAGGAATATGTGTTTCTTTTTCATTTCTGAGGTGTTTGTCAAAAGTGATGTTTTTGGGCTGAATTGAGAAATAAGGCGAATGCTGTGTTAGAACTTGGGCTAGCTCTTCAGAGAAAGGTCGGAATCAAAAATCAAGCGAGAATTCGGCTTTCCAGCCTGTGGGGAACAGGAATATGTGTTTCATTTTCATTTCTGAGGTGTTTGTCAAAAGTCATGTTTTTTGGCTGTATTGAGTCCTAAGGCGAATGCTGTGTTAGACTTTGGGCTAGCTCTTCAGGGTAGGCTTGGAATCGAAAATCAAGCGAGAATTCGGCTTTCCAGCCTGTGGGGAACAGGAATATGTGTTTCATTTTCATTTCTGAGGTGTTTGTCAAAAGTCATGTTTTTTGGCTGTATTGAGTCCTAAGGCGAATGCTGTGTTAGACTTTGGGCTAGCTCTTCAGGGTAGGCTCGGAATCAAAATTCAAGCGAGAATTCGGCTTTCCAGCATGTGGGGAACAGGAATATGTGTTTCTTTTTCATTTCTGAGGTGTTTGTCAAAAGTGATGTTTTTGGACAATTGAATCCTAAGGCGAATGCTGTGTTAGACTTTCGGCTAGCTCTTCAGGGTAGGCTCGGAATCGAAACTCAAGCGAGAATTTGGCTTTCCAGCCCGTGGGGAACAGGAATATGTGTTTCTTTTTCATTTCTGAGGTGTTTGTCAAAAGTGATGTTTTTTGGCTGTATTGAGTCCTAAGGCGAATGCTGTGTTAGACTTTGGGCTAGCTCTTCAGGGTAGGCTCGGAATCGAAAATCAAGCGAGAATTCAGCTTTCCAGCATGTGGGGAACAGGAATATGTGTTTCTTTTTCATTTCTGAGGTGTTTGTCAAAAGTGATGTTTTTGGACAATTGAATCCTAAGGCGAATGCTGTGTTAGACTTTGGGCTAGCTCTTCAGGGTAGGCTCGGAATCGAAAATCAAGCGAGAATTTGGCTTTCCAGCATGTGGGGAACAGGAATATGTCTTTCTTTTTCATTTCTGAGGTGTTTGTCAAAAGTGATGTTTTTGGGCTGAATTGAATCCTAAGGCGAATGCTGTGTTAGACCTTGGGCTAGCTCTTCAGGGAAAGGTCGGAATCAAAAATCAAGCGAGAATTCGGCTTTCCAGCCCGTGGGGAACAGGAATATGTGTTTCTTTTTCATTTCTGAGGTGTTTGTCAAAAGTGATGTTTTTGGACTGAATTGAATCCTAAGGCGAATGCTGTGTTAGACTTTGGGCTAGCTCTTCAGGGTAGGCTCGGAATCGAAAATCAAGCGAGAATTCGGCTTTCCAGCACGTGGGGAACAGGAATATGTCTTTCTTTTTCATTTCTGAGGTGTTTGTCAAAAGTGATGTTTTTGGGCTGAATTGAATCCTAAGGCGAATGCTGTGTTAGACCTTGGGCTAGCGCTTCAGGGAAAGGTCGGAATCAAAAATCAAGCGAGAATTCGGCTTTCCAGCCCGTGGGGAACAGGAATATGTGTTTCTTTTTCATTTCTGAGGTGTTTGTCAAAAGTGATGTTTTTGGGCTGAATTGAGAAAAAAGGCGAATGCTGTGTTAGACCTTGGGCTAGCTCTTCAGGGTAGGCTCGGAATCAAAATTCAAGCGAGAATTCTGTTTTCCAGCATGTGGGGAACAGGAATATGTGTTTCTTTTTCATTTCTGATGTGTTTGTCAAAAGTGATGTTTTTTGGCTGAATTGAGAACTAAGGCGAATTCCGTGTTAGACATTGGGCTAGCTCTTCAGGGAAAGGTCAGAATCAAAAATCAAGAGAGAATTCAGCTTTCCAGCCTGTGGGGAACAGGAATATGTGTTTCATTATCATTTCTGAGGTGTTTGTCAAAAGTGATGTTTTTGGACTGAATTGAATCCTAAGGCGAATGCTGTGTTAGACTTTGGGCTAGCTCTTCAGGGTAGGCTCGGAATCGAAAATCAAGCGAGAATTCGGCTTTCCAGCCTGTGGGGAACAGGAATATGTGTTTCATTTTCATTTCTGAGGTGTTTGTCAAAAGTCATGTTTTTTGGCTGTATTGAGTCCTAAGGCGAATGCTGTGTTAGACTTTGGGCTAGCTCTTCAGGGAAAGGTCGGAATCAAAAATCAAGCGAGAATTCGGCTTTCCAGCCTGTGGGGAACAGGAATATGTGTTTCATTTTCATTTCTGAGGTGTTTGTCAAAAGTGATGTTTTTGGGCTGAATTGAGAACTAAGGCGAATTCCGTGTTAGACATTGGGCTTTCTCTTCAGGGAAAGCTCGGAATCAAAAATCAAGCGAGAATTCGGCTTTCCAGCCTGTGGGGAACAGGAATATGTGTTTCATTTTCATTTCTGAGGTCTTTGTCAAAAGTCATGTTTTTTGGCTGTATTGAGTCCTAAGGCGAATGCTGTGTTAGACTTTGGGCTAGCTCTTCAGGGTAGGCTCGGAATCAAAATTCAAGCGAGAATTTGGCTTTCCAGCACGTGGGGAACAGGAATATGTGTTTCTTTTTCATTTCTGAGGTGTTTGTCAAAAGTGATGTTTTTGGACTGAATTGAATCCTAAGGCGAATGCTGTGTTAGACTTTCGGCTAGCTCTTCAGGGTAGGCTCGGAATCAAAATTCAAGCGAGAATTTGGCTTTCCAGCACGTGGGGAACAGGAATATGTGTTTCTTTTTCATTTCTGAGGTGTTTGTCAAAAGTGATGTTTTTGGGCTGAATTGAGAACTAAGGCGAATTCCGTGTTAGACATTGGGATTTCTCTTTCGGGAAAGCTCGGAATCAAAAATCAAACGAGAATTCGGCTTTCCAGCCTGTGGGGAACAGGAATATGTGTTTCTTTTTCATTTCTGAGGTGTTTGTCAAAAGTGATGTTTTTGGGCTGAATTGAGAACTAAGGCGAATTCCGTGTTAGACATTGGGCTTTCTCTTCAGGGAAAGCTCGGAATCAAAAATCAAGCGAGGAATTCGGCTTTCCAGCCTGTGGGGAACAGGAATATGTGTTTCATTTTCATTTCTGAGGTGTTTGTCAAAAGTCATGTTTTTTGGCTGTATTGAGTCCTAAGGCGAATGCTGTGTTAGACTTTGGGCTAGCTCTTCAGGGTAGGCTCGGAATCGAAAATCAAGCGAGAATTCGGCTTTCCAGCCTGTGGGGAACAGGAATATGTGTTTCATTTTCATTTCTGAGGTGTTTGTCAAAAGTCATGTTTTTTGGCTGTATTGAGTCCTAAGGCGAATGCTGTGTTAGACTTTGGGCTAGCTCTTCAGGGTAGGCTCGGAATCAAAATTCAAGCGAGAATTTGGCTTTCCAGCACGTGGGGAACAGGAATATGTGTTTCTTTTTCATTTCTGAGGTGTTTGTCAAAAGTGATGTTTTTGGACTGAATTGAATCCTAAGGCGAATGCTGTGTTAGACTTTCGGCTAGCTCTTCAGGGTAGGCTCGGAATCGAAAATCAAGCGAGAATTTGGCTTTCCAGCCCGTGGGGAACAGGAATATGTGTTTCTTTTTCATTTCTGAGGTGTTTGTCAAAAGTGATGTTTTTGGGCTGAATTGAGAACTAAGGCGAATTCCGTGTTAGACATTGGGCTTTCTCTTCAGGGAAAGCTCGGAATCAAAAATCAAGCGAGAATTCGGCTTTCCAGCATGTGGGGAACAGGAATATGTGTTTCTTTTTCATTTCTGAGGTGTTTGTCAAAAG